>PVJX010005580.1:0-84876 GCA_004027295.1 Dolichotis patagonum | reverse complement strand
ATTATTGTCTCATCTTTGACTTTCAGTCCATAAACCCTCTTTCAGGTTAATTATATTTCTTATATAGAGCATTTTGATGGACCCTATCTCCTGATCCACTCTGCCTGTGTTTCTTTTTATTAGTGTATTGAGGCCATCCATGTTAGCAATTTGGCCAGCTTTCTCTGTCTCATTTTTGCCATGCTATTTTTCTGTCATTAGTTGTCTACTTTTTCCATTCATTCCATTGTCTGCTCTGTTCAGCGAGTCCCCTCTGCTGCTGTTCCTGAAACCATGGTCTTTTTTCTCTCTCTCTTGAATGTCCTTCAGTATTTTTTATAGGGTTGGATTGGTGGTCATGAACTCCCCCAGTTCCTATTTGTTATGGAAGCATCTTGTTTCTCCATTAATTTTGAGAACTAGTTTTCCAGGGTACATTAATCTGGATTGGAGGTTATTTTCTTTCACAGCTTGAAATACTTCGTTCCACGCTCTTCTTGATTTGATGGTTTGTGTCAAGAAGTCTGTCATGATTCTGATGGGTTTTCCTTTATAGGTGATCTGTTTCTTTTCTCTGACAGCTTTTAATATTCTGTTGTGTTGAATTTCTGGGATCTTGATTATTATATGTCAGGGCGTAGATTTATTTTGGTTATAGCTGGCTGGAGTTCTGTATGCTTCGTATATCTGAATATTATTTCACTTTCCTATGCTTGGGAAGTTTTCCTTAATTAGTTCTGTAAATACCCTTTGTATTTCATTTGTGTTTACTCCTGCTTCTTCACTCACATTTTTTATTCTTAAGTTATAGATCCTCTTGTCATCTTCTAGTCTTTGTATTCTTACTTCCTGGTTCCTTGTTATTTTTAAGAGACCTTTCCTTTCATGATCACACATTGCAAACCTGTTTTCAAGGTTTGATAATCTATCTTTAGTTTCTTTCAAGTAATTTTGCCAGCTTTCAATGGAGTTTTTAATTTCCTGGTAATCTGTTTCCTTTGAATCTGTTTCATGTATTCTAGATTTTTAAAAATATTCTTTATCGAAGGATTCTCTTCTTTTTCTATGCTCCTCCATTCTTCCATCTGTCTTCTTGAGAAGTAGTTAGCATTTTAAAATTATTTTTCTTATCTATTCCTTTACTTGCATTAGTATTTCTGTTTTGAGTTCTTTTATAATGTCACAAAGATATTTCTTTATGTCATATGCTGCTTCTTCAGAAACTGCAGGTGTGCAACCCCTGATCTCTTCTGTGTTTACCTCTCCTGGGCCGGTATGTTTGTGTTGGAGGCTGGAGACTTCCTTTTGTTTCTTCCTTTTGTTATGTTTCTGGTTTCTTCCAGACAAGTGGATAGTGTGGGTCCCTGGCACTTACTGTATCGGCTATGATTACTCTGAAGTGTGCTGGCTAGGGATTGCTGTCCTCCCCATTCTGCTGGTGACCACTGAAGTGCAAGCAGGGGTGGGGCAGGCTGGCCCCTCACTTCTGAGCTGGTCAACCACTGGGAGTCTTCACCACCTTAGTGTGTGCTGCACGGAAGGGGCTGGTCAGGGATAGCTTCAGGGAGACCTTGTCCTTGGCTATTGGATCACGTACAGGG
The DNA here is from genome assembly GCA_004027295.1 of Dolichotis patagonum. NCBI lineage: Eukaryota > Metazoa > Chordata > Mammalia > Rodentia > Caviidae > Dolichotis > Dolichotis patagonum. The sequence continues at coordinate 83,296 of PVJX010005580.1, read as the reverse complement.
GCAGGACTCAGTCCAAGCAATTCTCACCAATCTGCTCTGTGCTAGGAGTAGCTGACTGAAGCCAGTTGCAGTTCTGGTTCCAGGCTTATCCTGCCCGGCTCCAAAATGTCGCCCAGCCGATTGCCCACTCCTGCAGGAGGACTGATGCAGATCTCTGAGCCGGTGTTGTTCTCTACTCCACTGCTCCATGCTGCAACTGCATCCTCTGGTCGAGGCCCTCAGGCTTGCCAACCCCCCACTTCACCGTGACCTCGCGTCTTTAGATTCCAGCAGCGTTTCATACAGAGTGGACTGGCTCTGGTGAGAGCACATCTGGCTACAGCCTTCCATACATGTTTTTCTTTTTTTTCTTTCTTCTTTTTTTTCCCTTTAGTTTCTTCCTGGGCTGAGAGGATCCATCTCCTTCCATCTGTTCTTATCCAGGATGCTTTATTCCACTATCTGAGCCGTTTATCTCAGAGAAGCTCTTTACTTTGCTGCTTATTGATCCACCATCTTCCCAGCCTCTGCTTTCATATATTTAAATAAAATTTTTTGAACTGTAAAACTAATGGATGCACACTGTGAACAATGAAATTAAATGAAGTCTGTATGAAACAGTACAAGTCTCTCACACCTCACCCTTGGTCCATCATTGTGTGTTCTTTCTATACATTTGAATATTTACTTAAATTTTTTTTAGTTTTTTGTTTTTCTTTCTTAGACAGAGTTTTCCTGTGTATTTCAGGCTGGCATTGAATTCACTATGTATCCCAGGCCGGCTTCTAACTAATGGTGATCCTCTTGCCTCAGCCTCCTGAGTGCTGAGATTACAGGTGTGTAGCATGACACCTGTCTATATTTGAATATTTAGAAAGGAAGTCATTAAATATCTGTTTATCATAAAACATATTTTAAGTTTTCATGGTATAAATTATGAAAAAGAAAATCATCAGTTTTAAAATATATAATTCGTAAGAGTTACCAAAAGCACACTTGTATAACCACTATTTCAAATATGATAAAGATTTCTATCATCACGAATCATTCCTCATTTCTTTTCCCATTCCTGTTCCATAGTAACTATGAACCTGTCTTCTTAATTTTCGTTTCATATTGTTCACTGCTTATACATAAAAATACATCTGAATTTTTGTATGTGTTGATTTTGTATCTTTGTATATATATTTAAATTTTGTGAATTTTTAGAGATTTCTTTATATGGGATTATGTTATCTGTGACAAGAGATAGCTTGCTTCTTGCCAATGTGGATTCCTTTTGTTTCTCTTTCTTCCCTAACTGCTCTGACTGGAACTTGCAAAGCACTATTATACAGAAACAGTAAAAGTCCCCATGCTATGACTGTTCTTGATATTGGGGGAAGCTCCAATCACTCTATGCTTTGTGTGACATTACCTATGGACCTTTCATACATGCTTTTATTATTTTGTGAAGCATCACTTCCACCTCTAATTTTCTTTTTGTCATGACATTGTCATAAGTTCTGTCAAATACTTCTTTGGCATAATTTGACATGATCATGTGGTATATGTTTCATTAGTTCTGTTCATGTGGTATAATACATTGATTAGTTGTTTACGATAAACAATCCTTGCAATCCTAGAATGAATCTTACTTGGCTATATTGCATAAGCCTTTTATTATGGTACTGGACTCAGCTTGTTAGCTTTTTTGTTTTGTTTTTCATTCAGGATTTCTGCCTTTATGTTTTTTGTTATTTTTTAAATTTTGATTTTTTTATCTGACTTTGGTATCAGTATAATTTTGATCACACAAATGGATTTTAAAGTATTCTCCCCCCCCCCGTTTGAAAGATTTGTAGGACGATTAGTGTTGATTCTTCTTAAAATGGTTGGTGGAGTTCACTAATAAAGCTATCTTTCTGTTATTTGGAAGATTTTAGTTATTATTTAGTCTCGTTCCTTGTTATAGATCTGTTCAGAGTTTCTTAATTTGCTCAGTAACTCTGGTGATTTGTGTGTTTCTAGAAATTTCTCAGTTTCATTTTAGGTTATTAATTTTGTAGCATTTGTAATATTCATTTTGTTGTAAATGTTCCTAATAGGATTCAAACTTTCATTTCCAATTTTGGCCATCTACATCATGTCTCTATGATTCTTAGTTTAATAAAAGTTTTTTAGTTCTATTGATATTTTTAGAGAACCAAATTTTTTGTGTTGTGTCTTTATTTTCTATTCAATTAATCTGTATTCCAATCATTATTATTTCCTTCTTTTGCTACCTTCTGTGTTTATTTTGTTCTTTTATGTTTCTTTTTAGTTTGATTTCTTGTGATGTAAAGTGAGGTTGTTATTCTTTATACTATGAATCTCATAATTATAAATTTCTCCCTGGTAACTGATACTGTATGTACTATAAATGTGAAGTATTATAAATTTTCTAGTGTTTATCCTGTTTTTAATTTCCAGGTTTATTCTTGCCCTGTTAGATAAGATGATATGAAAAATATCAATCTTTTTAAGTGCAATAATTATTAATTTTATGTGCACTAAGAAATTTTATATTCTGCTGCTGTAGGTGAAGCATATTATGTTTGTCCACTGTTTATTTTTAGTCAATTTAATTTTGAAAAAGTAACCCAAGCAGTTCAGTGGGGAATGAATAATCTTTACAATGCATGGTGCTAGGATAACTGTTAATATAAATCAGAGAAAGAATTTAGACCCCTGTTGCAAACCCTACACAAAAATAATTTCAAATGAACTGAGGATCTAAATTCTAGAGCATGAAAAGTTTAGAAGAATACATAGGAGCAAATCTGCATGTACTTAGAATTGACAATAACTTCTTAAATAAGGCAAATGATATAAAAGTAGATATGCTGGACTTTATCAAATTTGAGAAAAAACATGGCTCAAAATTTACTGGTTGAAAAGGAAATCCACACAAGAGAAAATATTTGCAGATCTTATATCTGATAACCTTTGTTAAACATATAAGGAGCTCTTACAATTCAATGACAAAAAGATATGTAACTTGATTAAAACAAGAACGAGACTTGAATAGACCTTTCTCCAAAGGACAGGCCCAGATGACCACTAAGCAGATGAGAGATGCTGGACATCAGTAGTCATCAGGGAAATAAAAATCCAGTGGGGCGGCTGTGTTGAGTAAGACAGCATCAGTGTTTTTGAGGATACAAAGAGACTGGAACTTTTATACATTGGTGCCAGGAATCTGAGATGGTATAGGTACACAAGAAAACAGGTAACAGTTTTTCAAAAGTTAAATGTCAAGGCATCATATGGCCCAGCAATACTGCACTTAAGTATATATTTTAGAAAAATAAAACAGGTCTACACAAAAACTATATTGAGTAATAATAGAAGCAGTGTTAATAACAGCTGACAGTAAGAATATTTCAAACACTTACCAATTGAAAAACAAAATGGACATTTCTATATAGTAGAGTATTATTTGGTAATGAAAAAGTATGAAAAATACTGACACACTGTTTGAAATGTTAATTTTACCTATTAATTTGACTAGGTAAACACTAAAAAGTAGATAATAGAGGCAGAATAGCCCTTTTCTGACACATCCCTGAAGCATAGAGTGAAGGAAAGTCCTCCCAGTAAGCAGAAATTCAAATGTGTTCCTTATTGTTCAATTTAGTTGAAAGGAGGTATGGACAGGCATGCCATATCATGGTTTGCCTGGCTGGGACAGGGACTTGGTAAACACATGATTGCAAAATTGGTGACAAGGAAATTGAGAAAGAAGTATGTGCATAAACCTCTAAGAATGTGCAAATAAAAGGAAGGTATTTATTTTCCATATGAGCAATCAACAAAAGGTGATCTTTATAGAGTTTTATTTTAATAACTGAGAAGTTAAATTGATCTGATTCATGGACATCAGTTATCTTGGTTTTCTGTAGTCATAACTAACATTGCCCAGTGGGTTCATGAACAAAGTGTTAATGGTGAAGAAGGGTGGATATTATATATTGGCTTAACATCATTGATGTCTACTTACTAATATGAACCTGCTTATGGCCACTGCTTAATGCCCAATCTACCAATGGCAAAGACTAACACTGAGTCCAAGACATGGCACCATTGCCTAAGGTGAGCAGCCAGCTACACACTGCTATGTTGATTCCATTGGACCACTTGTATACTGGGAAGGTAAACATTTTCTGCTTACTGGAAAAAAAAAGTATGCTGGATATGGATTTATTTACTGTATACAAAATTCTTCCATCAAAATAATCATCAATGGACTTCATAATTCTTTAGCTAACATCATAGTATTATGTACAGTATTAGTCTTTATTATGGAAATCATTTCAGGGAAATGAAAGGCAGAAGTGGGCCCATGCTCATGGAATTCACAGTTCTTACCATGTTCTCCTCCATTCTGAAGCAGATAGTTTGGCAGAGTGGTGTGATGGCTGTTTTAAGCGATAATTAGAATAGCAGATAAGAGGCACTTTGTGGGTCTGGGGAAGGTTCTCCATAAGGCAGCCTATCTCCTGAATCAGTGACCAATCACTGGTGCTTTTCACCACATAGCTAAGAGTCACAGATGCTAGAATCAAGGGGTGGAAGTGGGTGGGGCACAACCCACTGTTACTCCCAGTTATTCACTAGCAAGATTTTTCTTTTCTTTTTTTTTTTTTTTGATGAACAAATATTCTAGAGGAAAGCTTCTGCCAGGAAACACACATTTTGTAGAACTACAGATTTTTGACTGCTCATTCCTGTAAATCAATAGGCAATAAAAGTAACTGCTGGCTGAGGAAATTAATTCTTGTTTTCAAGGAGGAATTAGAGTAGGATTGCACAACAGAGGTAAGAAAGCATGTCTGCAAGACAGGTTATCTCTGAAGGCATCCATAAGTGTTAACATAATCATCTCCTGTGATGAAGCCAATGGAAAACTACAACACAACAACACCAAATAGGTAATAAAGGAAGATAGTTGTAATTACTAGATATTATCATGTAGTCAGTTTCAGAGTCAAGTACTGTGATTATCATGAGTATTTCTCCTTATTTTGTTATGCATGTATGTATGCTTGGATATTTATATCTATATCTGTAAAATACTCTTGTTTTCTTCTTTCATTTATCTCCTTATTTTGTGACACAAGGGATATTAAAGTTATATAGTTATAAATAAGTGTTGCTTATATTATATCCTATTAATTTCAGTACAAGGTATAATGAAAAATCAACATCACTCAAGAACTTTACCTTGTCTAGTGAAGGAACCTGTATGTTTCTGGTTAAATATGGAGGGTTGTGTCATGTGGGTAGGAACAGGACCTGGTAATTTTCTGTATTTGAAGATTAATCTTCATATAAGGAGATATGTATGTATGAGTATCAGGCTGACAGAGGGTAGAGGTGTCGATAGTTAATTTTTTATGTCAACTTGACCAGGTCATGAATATGCAGATATTTGGTGAAACAGTATTTCTGAGTGTATCCATACAGCTGCTGCTACATGAAATAAGGTGCAGAGACTGTGTAAAGCAGATCTGCCAAGTTTGATTTGGCCTGATCCAGTCCTGAGTAGAATAAAAGTCTTACTTAACTGTCTTGGAGCTGGCACTTCAGTCTTCTCTTGCTTTCTGATTTGAGTTTGGGTTTCTGACTGGCTTTCTGAATGCTTCCATCATTATCTTTTTTGTTTTTCAGCTCTATGAACTCTACTGGAACTATACCATCAATATTCCTGTATCTTCAGTTTGCTGACTTCAGATCATAGATTTCTCCACTTCTGTTATCATGTAAGAAAATTGTTTGTAATACATACAACTTCCCATTGATTTTTCTGGAGAACTTAGTCTAATGCATATAACTCAACATGGATAAAGTTTGATAACATTATTCTAAGTTCAAAATCGTACACCAAAAGTCACATATTGTATAGTTCTATTTACATGAGATGTCTATAGCAAGTGAATCAGTAAATATAGAAAATATATTTGTGTTTGCTTAGGACTTGGGAAGTTGTAAGTAGGTGGGGATTGGTTTCTAATAGAGCATTTCTTTTGTCACTTGAAAATGTCAGAAATTGATTATGGTGATGATTGCAGAATTCTAGATTTGTGAAAATCCACTAAATTTTATACTTTTTGTAGATTGTGTAGCATGTGAGAAATGTTCCAATAAAGCTATTATACAGAGTACACACACACACACAGCCACACATGCTCAGTCATATATGGGTGGATGGATTTCTGGGCTCTCTCTTTATTTCTCTATTTGTCTCTTCTTAAACCAAAATCATAGTGTCTTAATTGCTGCTGTAAGAATAGTCAGGGGTTGTAAGTTCTCTTTTTCTTTTTCAGACTGCATTAGGTATTTTAAGTCTTTTTTATCTTCTCAGATGTTTTAGGTTGGCGTGTCAGATTTCACAAAGGAGCTTCTAGAATATTCCTTGGGATTACATTGACTCTATCCATGAATTTATATACTAGCAATATTGAGATTTCCATAGTGTTTTAATTCAAGCTGCCATCACAAAATACCATGTAGACTCGGAAGCCTGTAGACAACAGAAGTATATTTCTCACAGTTCTGGATGATAGGAGCCAAATACATATAAAGTAGTGGGTTCTGAGCAGGAGATAATTTGTGGTTCACTCTTCACGTGGTAGAAAGGAAAAGGAATTTCTTTCAGATATTTTTTAGGGAATTAAAGTCCTCTTGAAAGAATTCCATCCTAAAGTCTCCATTTTCTGATACTGTCACCTTGGTGATTGGGTTTCAATATATAAATTTGGGTACAATATAAAACATGTAGGTTATAGGACATGTTGTGAATTTGGGATTCTTGTTTTACTTATGTATTCCTCAGCATCTTTAGTAAATTACATTTTGACAGATGTATCTCCTAAGTATTTCCTTACTTTTGTTACTGTTGTAATTGTCACTGTTTTTTCTTTATTATTAAAATTACAGTATTTACATTTTCTTTTTTACCTTTCAATGTTTTGTGGTGTCTCTTCTCTGTCTCCTATGCATGGAAGACATAGTTTCTGCCAAGAAATCTGTGGTAGTTCTGATCTGTGTTCCTCTACAAGGTACTACATGTTTAACACCAGATCCTTCTAAAATTCTTCTCCTTATTGCTGGATTTTTAACAATGAGGTTATGAATGGAATTTAATGATTGCTCAGCTTCAAGGATTTATGTATTAATAGTTTTCAACAAATTTAGAAAATTATTGGCCATTATTCCTTCAAATAAAGTCTCTTTTCAGCCTGCTTCCTACTTTCTGGCATTCCACTGACACATGTATGAGGCCACTTCTGCTATTTGCACCTGATTTTTTGATTGCTTTGTTAGTGTGACTTCAAGTTCGGTTGATTTTACTTCACTGTTTAACATGCTATTCATCCCATCCACTACAATTTACAAATAGACAACATTTTTAGAACATCCTTAGCTACACAGAAAATCTATCTAGACAATATAAAGGTCTAGTATACCCAAATTCCTTTTTATTAGCATCTTATATTCAAATGATCTGTGTGTTACAACTTTTGTTACTGTTGTAATTGTCACTGTTTTTTCTTTATTATTAAAATTACAGTATCTACATTTTCTTTTTTACCTTTCAATGTTTTGCGGTGTCTCTTCTCTGTCTCCTATGCATGGAAGACATAGTTTCTGCCAAGAAATCTGTATTAAGAATTAATAAATTCTTATTAACTGAAGTTCATGCTTTCTTCAAGTTTTCAGTATTTATTTAGCATCCTTTTCTGTCCCAGGATCCTATTCAAGATACCATATCACTTGTAGCTCTCAGGTAGAGTTAAGACTTGATTTTAGTTATCCCAGTGGCTGGTTGGGTATTCTGTAGGATTTTTTCTTACTAGCATTTGTCTGATGTTCTCATGATCATGATATGTTATTCCTACTGTGGTCCAAAGATTTTTTCTTCATGTATTTTCTAGCTTTTGCTACATGAGTATCAGATAAAGCTTTAGAGAGGGTCCTCTGTAGAACTCTACTGTTTTCTTTCCATTTAGCCTCTTCTTTCTCCCTTGGCCACTTTGACTTCTGTCCTCTGCTTTCTCCACCTGGTGAGATGAGAGGCTCTCTGTGGGTTCCTTCTGCCTTAGGTGGAGTCTGGAAATCACACTCAACTTTTCATGTGGGACTATTTCAGAGCCCCCGGTGCCCAGTCCTGATCTCCAGAGGACTGCACTACTGTGATGCCGTTGGCCAGTGTCTGAAACCCTTGCTTCATATTCTTTGCCTGATATTTTTATTGCTTAACATGTCAGGGTGAATCCAGTCCTTGTTACTCTATGTTCACTGAGAGTGAAAGGCAATAAACTTACTTAAACATAAATACAAAGGATAAACACTTTCCGTGTTATGAAATGGGCTTGTGAAAAATGGTTTTAACTACACTGCATGTATTTCCATCATACATATGGTTCATTGATATTTTCTCTCTCTCACTGTTTTCTTTCTTTCTAGTAAATGAACCCAAGACCATCACACTGAGCTACATCCCAAATATATAAAATTATTTCAAGACAGGATCTTCGTAAATCAGTATCTTTGTCATTTTTCTCATCCTTTGGACACAGTATCCAACATGTGCCATTTAAAGGAACAGCAGTCTATTTTAGCACAGTGTGTGGAGGTTTTGATCTGTAGATGTCTAGTTCTAAGGCAGAACAGCATGGCAGAGGCACCTGGTAGAGGAGAGCTGCTTTGGAAATGGCTTTAGGGAGGAACCAAGAATGGAAATCAACTCTGCTAGGCCACATCCCAGTGACCCACCTCTGCCAACCAGTGCCACCTCCTAACATCAAGCCAACTATGCCACCCCCACAATTCAGTCACCTTCCAAAGGTCCCACCTTTGATTCCATGAGGCTTTGGGGACATCTAGTATAAAGCATAACCGTTGCTAGGTTGCCAAGGCTGTGCTTGAACTGGTTGAGCTACTTTCTCACTTGGTCAAAGTGTTTGAACTTCAGTTGGGTTGTTTTTCATAAGAAAAACATCCTTGTGGGGAAAATATAGTAACCTATTCTTAATGGTTTTGTATTTTCCATTTATGATTAGAAATAGAGTACTATTTGTTTGTTCTTTTTATTTTAGTTATATTGTGATTTTGGCATTCACATTAAACTCTTTAATCTGGGGTTGATTTTCATATTTTGTGTGAAGTAATAGTCTATTTATTTTTGCCAAGTAATAAAAAAGTGATAATTTGAAGAAAATCATTAAGACAATAAACACCATATCAAATTCTGTATTCTTTCTTTTGTAAACTCCAGCGATATTCATTATTTTTTACGTATTTTCTATGTTCTTCCATAACTTTTAAAATATTTTTATAGTTTTCTTGCTGCACCTTGATCTGGGCTTTTTATTCATCTATTTTTCATTTTCCTAATCTTCACTTCTATTGTATCTCATCAGTAGCTAAACCTATCACTTGAATTTTGAATTTACTTTTACTTTTTTCCTGTTGCAGTTTTAAGAAACTTTGTATTCTTTTTCATATATTTCCGTTCTCCAGTAAAATTCCTCATTTTACTATTTTCTTATACTTACTTGTTATAGTTATTCTAAAGGATTCTAAAAACTCAGAAATAACCAAAAGGCCATTTCATAACCAAAAGACTTCCTTTATCTTCCCCTCTTCCTTACCTTGTAATCAACTGTTCTAACTTTTGGTGTTCTCGGTGATTGTGGATTCAATGGCTGACATTTTACATGAAAATATAGACACTAGATTAACTCATCTAAAGTGAATTTGATTTTCCAGTAGCAGCAAAACAAAGCTAGCAGGATATGATATAGTTAAGTATTGGTACTGTTTGAGGCTTTATTTCAAGGTTTGTAATGAATATGTTTCCTTTTTTCTCATTTGAGGGCACAGTTCTATGGGACTTTTAAAAGCTTATTTTGTTTCCTGGGTACTGTTTCTTCCTTCCATCCCTGAGGTTCTTCATCTTGATTCTGAGTCCTACATGATCCGTTCTGGCACATACATCTAACCCCTTCCTGTACCTCTCCCCTTTCCAACTCTTTTACTTGAATATTGCTATGGTCTTTTGGAAGGGACAAGCAGGCTTATTTTATCTTAGGTTTATTGTAGAAGCTCTCTGTTACATCATAGTATGCCTGTTTCTCTTATTCAGGTTGGGGGCTAAATGCTTTATGTGCAGAGCACCATTTAATTTTCCTCAGAACCTTTTAAATTAATGTGATTTTGTCCATTTGTTAATTTTGAAATTTTATGCAGCTTTTCAAAGTAGAATGTGAATGCCATAAAACAATGACTTTGCTTGTATTGTTTTCTGTTTTATTCTCTTAAAGCCACTTTGTCCAAGAATCTGGAAGCCACCAGTAGCAACTGACAAATAGAAATGTCTCTAGGCCAAATTTATACATAGATGTGAAATATGCACCAGATTTTTGGAGTGCAAACTTGGTTTTCTTGATGCAATTTCTTGAAATTAGTCTTTTCCTAATTGTTATCATTAACCTTCCATGATTATATAGCTTTAAAACACAAGCATTTATATGTGCTCCTCTGTAAGAATAATTAAACACTGAGTATGGATGGAAAGCTACTAAGATGATTGACAAGTCACTTAAACTTTTATTAAAATTTTGAGCTTTCTATTCCAAAAAATATATTTGCAGAACTAGATCCCTGAAGTATTTCTTAGTTAGAGAGACAATAGCTTTTTTAAAAAAGAATGAGTGAATACTTATAATGGTAGGAAGATGCTCAGGTTAAGGAAGAATATACAAGATGAATAACTCTACTACTAATCTCTGTTAGTTCATTAAAGAGAACAGTTTGTGTTTTCATTGTCTGTTTGTTTGATCAGTTTTTTCATGCCTGTGTATTTCCATCATACATATGGTTGTAATCTGATGGTTGTAATCTATGGTTAAAAATCCCATAGAACCTGTACAAGTAGTTGTAATCTGAACAACTACTTTCAATATAACAATATGTGATGTATTAACTAACACATTAACTAACAGTTAACTAATTAATGTCCTATTTTTCTGCATTTCTGTACCATTTTATTCCTTTTGTTTTTAAAATTAAAAAGAAAAAAAAAAAAAGAACATGGCAGTGCTTTCCCTAATGGTGATATTGTTCCTTTTAATATGACCCTATTTTGGGATTTTCTTTAGTGATATTTTCTAAGTTTGGGTTCGCTAAACTATTGTGAGATTACTAGTTATCAGTTATACCATGCCAATTGCATGCTAGAAACACAATTCATTGTGCAAACATACACAGAAGCAACAATCCACTTGAGTGGAAAGATATACTGTATACCGTGAAAACTGGTATATATTTGCTGAGGACAACATACACCGAAGAGTTTAAGGAAAGACAGTGCAACTCATGAGATGTGATATTATCTTTCTTTAGATTTTTCTAAATCTAAAGAAAATGGAAAATAATTTTCTAAAATGGAAAATAATGGCAAATCGTGTACATCATCAAGTTCCAGTAATTTAAAAATATCTATTCTCAGTCTTCATGAGATTTGAACAAGACCTTTAGCTCTTGGAATTACATTTAGCTGCTCTGGTCTTGTGAGAATGGCTGATGTTTTTCTTACTTTTTTCTCTATTGAGAAAAAAGTACCTGGATTTAGACTAACCTGATTCCAAGTGACTGATTCGTCGTGTGTTGAATGGCAGTAATATGACATTTTCTACCTGGGAAAAAAGATTAAATTGGAAATAGTCACAAGTCATAAAATTCATTTGATGGTTCATAGATAATGATCGCAATGTCTGCTACATATTTAAAAACTATATATATTCTCCAAAATATTTATTTATAGGAACTTTAAGTAAAAATGGGGAATGGAGATTGGGTAAGAAAATAGTTTAAGATTCTACTTTGCTCTTCAAAATGGAATTAGAAAGATTATAAAAACAATAGCATCTTTTTCAAAGCTCTATGCACTTCTATTCTTTAAACAGAGGCTGAGATTTTGATTAAGGTAAGGATCAGAGCAGTTTTAATTTCAACTGGGAAAATATCCCATAAGAAAGTTTGAGAGGAAGTTGTAAAATAATTGGAAATTTCAAAGAACAACTCAAGTCCAGGAGGCTGTGCAATAGTCTTAACATGATCACAAATTATCAGGGAGTCAAAATATCAATTCAGGGCTCAACAACTTTGTTTAAAATGAAAATAACTTGAAGGCAATGCCTAGAGAGCAACAACAGAAGTTTGTATGTTGAACACTAGTTGCCCAGTCCCAAGGTTAGAAGGTTGGCTGACAGAAGAGTCAACAAGCAACATCTCCACTTTTCTAAGAAGAAACAAAGCTCTTTCTTTTTATATCATCTTTGTAAATATGGTCAGCTTAGTTACTTTTATGTGAAATAGATATATTTAGGGTTTTTTTTTAATCCTGATGATTGAACTCAGGACCCTGTACACACTAGGCAAGAAAGTCCTCATCACTGAGCCACATCCCCAGCCCTAGATTTAGTGCTTTTGAACTAAGACATAGGACTACAACACTAGCCTACTTGGTCTCAAAATTTTAGCAAATATCCATTTGTTGTAATTAGGGATTTCAAGTAAAACAGTCACATACAGGACATAATTTATAGTCACCCAGAGTCAAATACAAGAAGTGCAGGAAATCTTTCCACATACTAAAGACCTAGAAAATCCAGCCGAGAGCCTGCATCCCACAGCATTTTCCTGCATGAGTCCAGCTGAAGACCTAGATAGAGCCCATGACAGTGCTACCCATGAGTAGGCAGCACTATTGTAGTCGTACTAAAGTAGGCCTAGAGCTCATGACAATGATGCATGCAAGTCTATTTTATGGATCTGAACTAGGAAGGCCCAAAGGTCAGTGGTGGAAGCTAGAAAATCTGTGCCAGCAGGATGAAGGATCTGTGTCAGTTTTGAGGGCAGAGTCTGAGGGTTCTGCACTAGAGCCAAGAAGCAACACTCCAAATAAGGACCAGGGCTTCTGCAAAAAGTACCCCAGCCATCCTCAGTGACAACAAGGTCCTGAGCTCCTCCAATGATGAGAAGAGCTGAGTTTATATCAGGAAGCCAGCATAAGCTTCTCTTGGAGATTAAACAGTGCACATCTTTCATGCTGGAGCCAGGAAGTGATGCGCAAAGTAAGGACCAGAGCTCCCTCAAAATGAACTGTAGCCATTCTCAGTGACAAGATCCCGAACTCCAATGATAACAGCTCTAAATAACAACACTAATTTAGGAGAACCCACAACACTACTTTTCTTCTCCACATCTCCCTTTTATGCTGGCAACTTTCCTCAGGTGGGCCACCTATGCTCACAACCACACTGAGTCTGTTCAGCTAGTGTTTAAGTTTTTAATCTACTACATCATTTATTTCCACATTTATACAGATAATCAAAGACAAATAAGTGTTATTGTTTTAAATCTATATTAAATGATAGTTCTCATTTCTTTAGTGTGTAATGTCTTGTACATATAGATGCCCTTTTTCAAATTCATCTGATTAAAAAATCAGTGTCTTTGTAGATCATCATTCATGAAAGTTCTAGAAGATCATCAAAGAGAGAAAATCGGTAAGAATTTCTACTCTATTACTCAGTGCAGTACCCGAGGGCTAAAATAGCAATATGCTCTACAAAGCATGTCTTTGTCTTTCTCACAGAAGATGAAATTGGCCCCCTTCCACTAGGAGCATCGCCAAACCCCACTGAAGGCCTCAGCTGGCTGGGACTGTGGCTGCTGGACCTGCCCTTCCACCAGGACCAGAAGGTAAGCATGCCACAAGGCTGAGCTGCCTGGGACTGCTGCTGCTGGGCCTACCCTTTGGAAGCATCATGGAAGCACACTGAAGGCCTCAGCTGCCTGGGACCACAGCTGCTGGGCCTACCCTTCTACCAGGAGCATTGTGGAAGCACGCTGAAGGCCTCAGCTGGTTGGGACCGCAGCTGCTGGGCCCGCCCTTCCACCCGGGAACATCAGAACCTTAGACTACAGTGGACTATCATGCTGGCTGGATGAGAGACTCAGGAACCCCTCACCCAAAGAGAAGACCTCAGCAGGCTCCAGTCAGTGTGGTGAGTTTGCCCCTAAAATAGAGGTCTGCAGTGGGCAAATAAGAATGGAAGTGAAACTCCCTCTAACTTTAAGACCTTGGCGAACCTGGCAAGAGAGTGGGTAACCCCCTACCCCACACAGAGAACATCAGACAGGTTGAGGAGTGTGCCAATAATGCCCCTCCCCCAACTTAGAGAAAATTAAGAGAACTTAGGAGACCCCCAGTGACACAATAGGGCCTCAGCTGACACAAACACTATAGCCAGGGAGATCTGGTGACCTGCAACAACCTGAAGATATAACAACAGCAAGAACTAAGAGTTGCCCTACATCAATACTTATAGGCTAGTTAGCACAGAAAGAATCTAGGACTCACCCAACAGGCCCTTTAGGAGGAATGCAGGAGCCTGGATCTCCTCTTCATGGTGGTACCTAGCAATTTGACAAACATCAACCACACAGTAGGACCCTAAAACACACACTACAGAAAGTTGTGACTGGTGGGATAGAAAGATCAGATATTTGCCCAAACAGTGAAAACAACTAAATGAAAGGCAAAATGCAATCTCAAACATCTAGTCCATGAGGAGTAAGTATAGGTGATAATGAAATAGAGGACCTTAAAAGTCATACACCAGAAATCTCTGAAAAGATAGCAAATAAAGTAAAGAAACAAGTCCATGAGGCTATAGAGGAACTCAAATTAGAAATACTGTCTTATGTAAAGACAAAAGTAACAACCTTAGTAAATGAGTTGCTCAACATAGCTAGAGAAGAAATAGATAAAAAAATATAGGAGCATGAAAAATTGATTGAAACTTTGAATGAACAATGCAGAAAACAAGCAAAATCCATGAAACAAATTCAAAGAGATATGCAAGAAACAAAAAATTGTATTGAAAGCTTGCAAAGCCATTTAAATGAAGCCAAGGTAGAATTTTGGACCTTGAGGACAGGATCACAGATAGCAACCATGAAAGGGTAGCACTTATAAAAACAACAAAGCAGCATGAAATGACAATTCAGCAGCTTCAAGATAATGCCAGGAGAAACAATGTTAGATTAATAGGCATCAGTGAGGAGGCAGGAGACAATGCAAAGGATATACTAAGCTGTTCACAGAAGTAATGGCAGAAAATTTCCCAAATATGGGGAACAAATCTGATATACAAATCAGTGAGGCATATAGAATGCCAATCATAAGCAACATAAATCTACACCCTGACATACAATAATTAAGATCTTAGACATATGGCATAAAAACAGAATAATAAAAGCTGTTAGAGAAAAGGCACAACTCACCTATCAAGGAAAGCCTATTAGAATCACAGAAGACTTCTCAGCACAAACCTTCAGGTTAAGACAAGCTTGGGGTGAAGTATTTCAAGCCCTAAAAGAAAACAACTTTCAACTGCAACTGATGTACCCAGCAAAACTGTCTTTCAAATTTAATAGAGAAACAAGATACTTCCAAGACAAAGAACAACTGAAGAAATTCATGTCCACCAAACAAACCTTAGAAAGAATACTGAAGGACATCCTAGATAGAGGTAAAAATGACCACAATCTCCAGAACAACAACAGAAAGAAATCACCAAGCTGGACAAGAAATTAAACATGGGAGAAAAGCAGGAGACTAACAATAGGAACACAGCATGGCAAAGTCAAGCCATTACATATCAGTGATATCCATAAAAGTAAATGGGCTCATTCACCTATCGAAAGAAACTGTGATGGACTGGAAACAGGATCCAACAATATACTGTGTACAAGAAACACATCTGACTCAATAAGAAACTCATAGATTAAAAGTCAAAGGATGGAAAACAGTATTCCATGCAACAGGAACCCAGAAAAAAGCAGGGATAACTATTTTACTTGCAGACAATGTGAACTTCAAAGTTAAAATGATTAAAAGAGACAAAGAAGGTCAGTACATACTCATAAGTGGAAAAATTCAAGAGGAAGAACTATATATGCATCAAACACAGGAGCACCCAACTATGTAAGATGGATACTAAAGGACATGAAAAATGAAATACTTAAGAACACAATTATTACAGGGGACCTTAACACCCCATTGTCACAAAGAGATAGATCAACTAGACAAAAATTCAGCAAAGAAATAATAGAACTGAATCATACCTGCGAGTAATTGAACTTAGTAGATGTTTACAAAGTGTGCCACCCAACCACATCAGAATGCACCTTCTTCTCAGCTGCCCATGGGACATTCTCCAAAATAGACTATATATTATCCCATAAAACATTCTTAAGTAAATGCAAAGGTATTGAATTTATCCCATGTGTAATATCTGAGCATAGTGCACTGACATTGGAAATCAATGGCAAAAGAAATTGTAAAACCTGCATGAATATACGGAAATGAAATAACAACCTTTTGAACAACCAGTGGGCTACAGATGAAATTAAAGAAGAAATAAAGCAATACCTACAATTCAATAAAAATGCGGAAACAACCTATTGTAATCTGTGGGATGCAATGAAAGTGGTCTTAAGAGGGAAATATATAGCAATAAATTGTCATATCAAGAAAACAGAATGAGCATAAATAAACAATCTAATGCTTCATCTCAAGCTTCTAGAAAAAGAAGAGCAAGTTAAATCTAAATCTCATAGAAGAGAGGAAATTGTAAAGATTAGAGCAGAAATCAATGCAATTGAAACTAAAAAATATACAAAGAATTAATGAATAAAAAAGCTGGTTTTTTGAGAAAATAAACAAAATTGACAAATCTCTATCTAACTTTATAAAGAAAAAGAAAGAAAAAACCCAAATTCATGTAATAAGGACCAAAAAAGGGGAAATTACTACAGATCCCATGGAAATTAAAAAGATCATGAATACCTACTTTGAAAATCTCTACTCATATAGAGAGGAAAACACAGGGGAAATGGACAGATTTCTAAAAACATATGAACTACCAAAGCTCAACGAAGAAGAAAGAGTAATTTTGAATAGCCCAATATCAGCTATTGAAATTGAAAATGTAATAAAAATCTTACCAACAAAGAAAATCCCCCTGATGGATTCATGGCTGAATTCTACAAGAAATTTAGAGAAGATTTGATGCCAATATTCCTTAAACTGTTCAATGAAATTGAAAAGAAAGCAATCCTCCCTAAATCATTCCTGGAGGCAAGTATTATTCTGATACCAAAACCAGACAAAGACCCAATCAAAAAGGAGAATTATAGGCCAATTTCACATAGATGAGATGAACATAAATGCAAAGAATCTCAATAAAATATTGGCAAATAGAATGCAGCTAATCATCAAGAAGATTACACATCATGACCAAGTGGGGTTCATTGCAGGGAATGCAGGGATGGTTTACCATACACAAATCAATAAATGTAATACAACACATCAACAGAGCCAAAGAGAACAACCACATGGTCATCTCAATAGATGCAGAAAAAGCTTTCAGTAAAGTTCAAGACATGTTCATGATAAAAACCCTTCAGAAACTCGGAATATACAGTATCTACTTGAATCTTATAAAGGCCATCTGTGACAAACCAACTGCTAATATTATACTAAATGGACAAAAACTGAAAGCTTTTTACCTTAAAATCAGGAACAATACAAGGATGTCCACTATCACCACTCCTTTACAATATAGTTCTGGAAACACTAGCCAAGGAAATCAGACAAGATAGAGAAATAAAAGGAATAAAGATAGGAAAAGAAGAAGTTAAATTATTACTATTTGCAGATGACATGATACTCTATATAGAAGACCCAAAAAACTCCATTAAAAGACTACTAGAGGTAATAAACAAATTCTGGAGTGTTGCTGGATACAAAGTCAATGCTCAAAAATCAATAGCATTCCTGTACACAAACAAGAACCTCACCGAGAGAGAAATTATGGAAATATCTCTCTTCACAATAACATCTAATAAAATGAAATACTTAGGAATCAACCTAAGAATGTAAAAGACATATATACTGAAAATTATACTATGCTAAAAAAGGAGACTGAAAAAGATATTAGAAAATGGAAGGATATTCCTTGCTCTTGGCTAGGAAAAACCAACATTGTGAAAATGGCCATCCTCCCAAAACTGTTATACAGATTTAACGCAATCCCAATCAAAATACCACTGACATACCTCACGGATCTAGAGAAAACACTCCTAAAATTCATTTGGAAACAGAAGAAACCTATAATAGCAAAGGTAATTCTGGGCAACATAGGCAAGGGAGGAGGTATCTCAATTCCTGACTTGAAACTGTACTACAAAGCCACAGTGAAAAAATAAGCATGTTACTGGCAAAGAAATAGACCCAAGGATCAAACAGATTAGAAGATGCAAGTACAAGCACAAAGACACTGAGCCACCTGATATTTGACAAAGGGGCTAAACATATTCATTGGAAGAAGGATAGCCTATATAATAAACAGTGTTGGAAAAATTGGCTCTCCACATGCAGAAGACTGAAACTAGATCCATGCCTATCACCATGCACAAAACTAAAGTCTAAATGGATTAAACACCTAATCATTAAAACAGAAACACTAAATCTACTAGAAGATAAGGTAGGTAGAAATCTTGGAGATATAGGGGTAGGTAGAGAATTCATGAACAAAATGCAAACTGCATGGGAAACACTTCAGAGAATCAACACCTGGGATCTCATATTATTGAAAAGCTTCTGTACTTAAAAAGAAATCATCAGAGTGCAAAGAAAATCCACAAAATTGGAAAGAATTTAAGCTAGCAACCCCTCAGACAAAGGACTTATATCAAGAACATATAAAGAATTGAAAAACATCAAGCCCCTCAAATTCAAAGACCCTCTCCAAAAATGGGCAGCTGAGATGAACACACAGTTCTCACATGAAGATATACAAATGGCAAACAAATACATGAAGAAATGTTCACCGTCACTGGTCATTCGAGAAATGCAAATTAAAGCAACATTGAGACATCATCTCACTCCAGAAAGAATGGTCACCATGAAGAAATCAACTGATAACGAATGTTGGTGAGGCTGCGGGAAAGAGGAACACTGCTCCACTTTTGGTGGGAGTGTATAGTGGTTCAACCACTAGGGAAATCAATATGGAGAATTCTCAGAAGACTAGGTTTGGAAGCTCCATTCAACCCAGCTATTTCCCTCCTGGGTATTTTCTTGGAAAAACTGAAAAGTTCATATCACAGTGATATATGTGCACCCATGTTCATAGCAGCACAATTTGTCATAGCTAAATACTGGGAGCAACCAAGATTCTCATCAACCACAGAGTGGATAAAAAGATGTGGTGTTTTGATACAATGGAATATTACTCAGCTATAAAAAAGGATGATCTTGAAGCCTTCATAGGGAAATGGAGACAACTTAAGACTATCCTCATTAGTGAAATAGATAAGAATCACATATTTATAAATATCACAATGTGCCTCTAGTGTAAAAAGTAATAAGAACTGTAGGAGTAATAAAACCCAAAATGCATAATTGCTACTGTAAAAAAGAGAGGAAAAGAAAGTGCTCTAAAGGATATAACTGCATATATGTTTAAGTGCGTAAGATAGATGATCATATTATTGTTTTTGTTAGATCATTGTGAATAACTGTTAACAGTCTCACTGTTTGGATGTCTACTCTTTATGCTTTAATTTTGTAACTTGAACAACTATTTCCAAGATGACATTATGTAATTTATCAAGTAGTGATTTCTTAGTGTTTTTTGTTCTTTTGTTTTTAACTTGGGAATTCTGTATTGTTGCTACCCTTTTTTCTGTTTTATTTTTTTTCTCTCTTTAAATAAAATTTTTTAAAAAACCAAAAATGAAAAAAAAAGATGAAATTGATTTGGTGGATCAGAAACGTCAGGAAAATCTCACACCCTTTCTCAGTTCCATCATGTAATACACAGCCTTAGTTTTGCTTCCTAGTGTTCACATGGCTTCAGAAGCTTCAAACAAAGGGAAGAGGGCAAGTTAGGCAGTCCTACCTGAAAGTCCTCTATGAATTTATCCAGTAAGTCCTTTCCAATTTCCCTCTTATTTCTGTGGAGCATCTTGGTCCTCCTTGCTACTCACTTGTAAAGCAAGTAATAAATTAGAAAGAAGGTTACCGAGTGGCTTAGACAACTGTGAGTGAGTTTAAATTTTGCACACGTCAACTAGACTAAAATCAGTTGGGTTAGAAAAGAAAAAGATGGCAGGGACTCCTTTGCATATGTCTGTAACAACAATTGCAATTTCAGCAAAATTTGGATATATCAAATATAATAATCAAATTAGAATTAGTTATATCAACACAGTGTTAAGATGGACAAAAAAGAAAAGTTTTCCAAGGAGATGTTACAGCTCCCCAGTCTTTTATTGAATACCATCCCTTTAATATTTAGATTTTGGTGTTATCTGCCATAATATAGGATATAGTTTTACATAATACCTTATAAAACGAGTATGAAGAGATGCATGCACAATAAGAAGGAGCCTATCATATCAGCTCATCTTTCATAATTCTGTACAAGCTAAGTCTTTCAGTGTTTGCATGTTGAAAAATAGTTATGAACAAACAATGAAGCTTTCTTTCAAATCTTTAAAAACCCTAGAGAACTACGCCTGGGTCCATGGGCACGAAGCCAGCCTTCCACGTGTATTACCATGAGGACTCACGCTGTGACACAGAACAGGCTTCCATTTTCATAACCACCATTCTCAAACTGTTATGATGACTTATTTTCCTCTTAGAACACTAGTGTTCACTTCAATTTTTGTAAAAAGATCAAAAGTGCCAGAGATAAAGGGGAAAAGGATGAGATAGAGCTTCCAGAATCACACCTCCGTGATCCACCCAGACACACTCAGATTGTGTTTTATTAATCATTCCATCCAGGCTTTCCCCACCATCATGTGGATGCAAATTATTCTAACTATCGCAAGATATTTTTGGATATACACACTGCTACATAATGTACAATAGCAAAATATTGAAAATAATTGAATTTTCCATCAAGAGGTAATAGCTAGAGAAATTATGAAACATGCATAAATAAAATAAACCTATTGGAAAGTAATAATTATTCTACTTTTTACCAATGTAACCTGATTGCTATTGTTATAGATTGGCGTTTAATTTTTCTCTTCAAAGCTCACATGTTAAAGGCATAGTCTACAGTGTGGTGTTATCAGAAGGCAGAAGAAACTGAGGGGGGTTCCAGTGGGAGTGTTTGGTCATTAGAGGCATAATCTCAAAGGAATGTGGAACTCCAGTCTCTTTGTCTTTTAATCCCTGGCCATGAAGTGAATAGTTTTATATTACTGTACTGTATGCCACCATAGACCAAAGAAATAAGGGTCAATCATGGATAGTAATCTTCAAAGCTGTGAGCCAAAACTCACCATTTCTCTTTAAAAGCTGATGTATGTCAGGTATTTATTACAGTAACAGAAAGATGAGTAACACACCCACAATACCCTAAGTGAAAAAAGTTGCAGAAGCATGTTTGTTTGTGTAGTATTTCTGATGTGTTCTAGTTGCATAAAAAATCTATTCATGTTTGCATCTAAATGCACAAACTGAAAATATACAGAAAAAGTGGTAACAACTGTTTTCACCAAGGGCAGATTTTACTAAAAATTGAGTTCATCACCAAGTTAAAGCATATTTTTGTATTTGAAGAATGAAATCTGATTCAGGAATGAAATTGGATTTTGATGATTATATATATAAGTTTATGGATTGAACCAATGAACTCATAGTAATTTGGTTTTAACTGAAGAGTAAAATATTAAACCTGTCCAGAGGTCACAATGTGGTTCAGCCGGTTAGAGATGAATCTAGAGAAAATGATTCTTGAGATCATGTTCCTGTAAATAACAGGATTTTTCACTACAGTATCTAAATTTTACCTACTATGATGAATTATAATGTAACACTGTAACCAGAGGAAAACAGCACGACTGTTTAAATTATTATTTTTTAATGAATGCATGTTTGTAGTGTTTTTTTAGTAGTGTAGTGTTTTTTTAATGAGTGCATGATTGTGTTCATTGTGGGGAGTTAGAATATGTACTTAACACATCGTAATCCATCTCCCTTCCCCAATATTTTTAGACAAAATTGGCTTATCAAATAACTCGAAGCAAGGGATGAACCCAAAGGTTTGGTGATATTTTTATACAATGTAAGATAGACATTCAAGGAAATGTGATTCATATCAAGCTTTGGTTCTTTTTACCAGTGAAAAGATATACTCTCAGTGAGATTAATCAGAGATGATAACTAATTTCTTATTTTCATTCAGCTAATAGCTATTGTATTTTTATTATAGTCTAGGCACCTATAATATATTGTGGGAACAAATATACACCATAATCTTTTCTTTATAAAACTTATAAAAATTAAGGAGTCTCTGAGGCAAAATATTTCAGTTAAACCCACTTGTGGTACTACTCAATGAGTCACTATCACAAAATTAAAAACTAAAAAGAGCTGGGAATGTAGCTCAGCATAAAGCCTGGGGTTTGATTCTTAGTACCACAAGCAACAGCAACAATAATAACAACAAAAATTGAAGAAGTGATTTCAAGTACTCTATGAACTGTCATAATACATTTCTTTTTTTTTTTTTTTTGTTTTTTTTTGGTACTGGGGATTGAACTCATGACTGCCTGCTTGCAAAGCAGGCGCTTAAGCCACTGAGCTAAATCCCCAGCCCCAAAATACATTTCAATAAGCGTTTTGGAAGTGATGGTGCAGATAGAGGACGATTTAGATAGGATGAGCAGCGGAAGGTGCTCTAAGAAAGTGGCATTGGAACCCAGGCTTTATGTAGCGAAGGGAAAAGTCATGGGAAGACCTAGAAAGAGGACTACAGGCAGAATTCGTGATAAGTTCAAAATACTGTGCATAAAAAAATTTTGCTGTGTATGTGGAAGGTCATCAGACAACCACTCTTTCTGCAGCAGAAGGCAGTATAAGATTAAAAAGAAATGACATTTTTCATCTTTTACCTTAGAGGTCAGTGCAGGGAATTTAAATTTTGGGGATTTTTTCTTAAATCCTGCAGAAACTTTTGGAGAGGAAACTCCAGAAACTTTTCAACAGAGGAGCAGCTTCCTGTTCTTAAAATATAATTTTAGTTCTTCATAGAAAATAAAATTCTTGGTGCAGTTGTAGCAGGATTTAAACTGGAGTATCTTGGAACGGGCTAAGTAAATCTTTTAAGAATTCAAGTGCTAGAAGGGATGAGGTAAGCTGGCCCATATTCTGCAGTTCAAAAAATGTGGTACACTCATGGATTAGATTTGAGGTAAAAGAGTGAGAAAGATAAAGAGATAAAAAAGTAATATAAAGATCTTTGCATAAAATTGGATGGATGAGAATATGAGCCATTGATAGGAATAACTGGGGAAAGGGCAGATTTGGAGGGTAAGGATTAATGTAAGAAGCTTATTAGATGCCTGTCATACATCCCAACATGATGAGTGCTGTGCAGAAGACATGCAACTCAGACCCCAGCGCATGAATACAACACCCTTAGCCCGTACATAGCATTTAATCCACCAGATTTGCTGAAATCACCAGTGAGAAAACCTAAGGAGAAATTAGTAGAACTGAGGACAGCCTTTAAATTGAGAAAGGAGGAGGGATGAGGAAGGAAGAACACCCATGAAACACAAAGAAACCAGTTAGAAAAGTTACTGAGTGACCATTCAACTGCAACCAACCTCCAGAGAGAAGTGAAATGAAAACTGACATCAACATTCATTTTCAAAGTTATCTAGGCCTATTATTATCAGTGATTGCCATGACTTAATGAGCAGCAGAGCCAATGATCTTTGTTTTCCTTGGGGGCATGTTGCCTTAGATTTGGGTTCAAGGAGTCTACCTCATCAAACATTTACCATTTGCCAGGATAATGATCATTCATGTTAAAAGTGGCTGTTGCTCAAACTGGACATGAAAGTAAATCCGTGGTTTTATGCTAGTCTCCATCCACAATTATCAATTTATTTCCAAAAGTGTTGTGTATCAATAAGGGCAGCAGTAAACCTCGTCTGGGAAAAAGCTGCACCTCACCAAGGCCATGCTGTACTATAGGTTGTACTGTGTGGCTTGTCATAGTTGAACAAGAGCTCTGTTGACACTTGATTTAAGTGTGATTATCCCCAGTTGAAAATTTGAGAGCCAGACATTTAGCAATGCATTGGTGCCGCATGTTTCTGGGTACCCCTGAAAGGCTCGCGTGTAACACCTAAAATTAATAATAACTCCAGAAATGAGCTTGGATGCCCTCCTTGGTTGTGGGGTTGTCTGACCAAGGGATGATTGATGAGAGGTCTTAGTGGATGAGAATATTGATTCACTGAAATGTGTAAAACGCACATTTCCTTTCTTTCAATGTAAACTCCCAATGTATGGCCAGTGTATTTAAGAGGCTAGTAATGTGAGTCTTTGTTAGTGTTTCTCTGTGTTTTATTTCCCTTTGCTTTCCTGGAACAACTAACTCTAATGAAACCTGACATTTTAGTGCTAAAATATGTTGACACTTCTTCTCTGTTCTGATTGTACATTGAAAATGTGCATACACTCTCCTAAGGCACCAATGTTAAAGTGTTTCGAGTTTCTTAGGTTTCTCAAAGGTGATCTTGATCTCAGTTTATTTGTTATCTTATTGAAACTGAGCACAATCAGATATGAATAAAGAAGGTGAGCAAGACTGTGATCAGTGGTCCATCTTCGGAGGGTTGTTTGAGTGTGCATCCCAGATGTCACTTTCAGAAACTGATTTCTCATTTTGTACTGATTATTGATAGATCATGCCCAAATGCTCTCTAGGACTCACTCTCAGAAGAAGATAACTACTTTGCCCAAGTTTGTGCAACAAAGGTGACCGACATCCAATAAATTATCAATGGGACAGTATAAGATCTTGGTCCACATGCCTCAGTGAGGAAGAGCTCACTCCGGAGCCCCCATGGGATCAGTTGATGTCTTTATTGGGACGCTTGCTGCTCAACATGATATTCTACCCACCACTGCTTCTTTAAACCTCAAAGATACTGATTTTAAGAGCTCCTCAGTAAACGTATTACATGTACCTCTCCATCTCCGAGTTTTCTTCCTAGACCACATAAACCAAGTCCATTTTACAGTATGGAGGAGACGAGCTAGCTGCCGCTGAAGCCACCAGTCAGAAGCATGGACTAGAAGACTACCCGTGAAGCCAGGTAGTGGTTGTGCACACAGTTTTAGTTCATTACTGTGGGAGGATGAGGCAGAAGACGCAGCAGTACAAACCTCACCTGTGCAAAGAGCAATTTAGCCATACTCTGATTCAAAATAATCAACACACAAACGAACTAACAAACAAACAAATAAGGCTGTGAATGTAGCTCAGTATAAAGGCATTGGAGTTAGCTTCTAATACCACAACAAAGACAGAAAACCTGAAAACCAACCTCAGCAGACCTTGGTACAGGTCCCTTCCTCCTTCTGTAAGCAGCTCCGATAGACAACTTTCCATGAACGACTTTTAATCAGAGAGTTGGTTAAAAGTTGAGAGAATCCAGGTTGACTAGGCATTCATGAACTTACGTGGATCCTGGGCTATTTCCTGCCACCAGTGTTCACGTTCTGGCAGTTAGAGTACAGCAGGATAACAACCTAGGAAAGTATTTCTCAAATGAGAGATGCTTGCTAAAAGTTGCTAAAAGCTTGCTAAAAGACTCCCTAATCCTCCTCAGGGGTCAGAGTCCCTAAAAGACAGTGTCGCAATCTGGATTTGACAATTGCTGAGATTGCCATAACCAGAGAATAAAGCTACGGCCAAAAGTCTATCAGATGCAGCTACTGAGGGAAACCATTTTAACAGAAAGAAAAACACATTCTCCGCATAGAGCCACCTTTTGTTACCAGCCACTTTGCTCACAGCCACTGCTGCTCCCATATTGGTTACCAAGCAAACCACACTAATGAAAACAGTAAACAAATTAGACGTGCAGCTTTTCAAAGCACTATTTGTTCAGGATGGAAATCAAAGCACCCTGGTGATAAAGTAACAGAATCCCCTTGGGGCTGGAAACACTTATTACTTCTTGCCTTTCCTCTGTGTCCAGGATTTGGAATAAATAGTGCTAAATAACTACGGTGCTTGCGTGGGAGGACTAAACCTGAGGCCTAGGGTCTGGGGATGGGTACTGAGAGAGTTCAGTGTTTCCCAAGGAGCCTGCCCATTTCCCCAGAGGTCTGCTTTTCCTTATTTTGTTCCTGTGTAGAAAAGGTGCAGACAAACATCAGTGAATGCGCTAAACATGTGCTCATGTGCTAAGTGAATGCACTGCTGCATAACATTAGAGTACTTTTTATTTACAGCTCAGGAAGATGAATTATATTCATGTTGTTTCAGTGTTTTTAGGTCAGAAATATCTTCCCCCACTCCTTTAACTATAATAAGTTTTTGATATAACAACTTGCTTTTCATTACGAGCATAAAAATAATCATTCATGTAACTCTTATAGGCTCTCCAAGGAAGCTGGCAATTTTAGACTCAAAAATTGGATTTAGCTACTCTATCTTTCATGAGAGTAGGGGGACTATCAGCATTTCACCACTTTTAAATGGTGATAACCAAGAAGTCTGCAGAAAATAAGCTTTATTACATCTATGGTAATGAAGCCTGCTGTTCTGAGCCTCTAATAATCCCTTCGGGTGTCTCTAGGAATCAGAGCCAAAGCAGCCAAAAGTATGTCGTTCTTACAGTCCAAAGACTTTGCAGACATTGATTTCCTATCCTTTTGACACTTACTTGTATAGGGTTGGAGTTTCCTTCATAAACAAGCTGGGTTTCCCTGACATTCAGTGGTTTTCCTTAACAAGTTTACAGTCCTGATGGATTTGTGATCACAAGATAAAATCTTGGACAAGTTTCTTTCTTTCCCTTTCTCACCTTGAAGCCATACCTTGCTAATTAAAGGTTTCAATCCAGTGACCAAGGCTTTACTATCAAAGTATCTAAAGAAAATCTCTCTACCACACAATTTGGAAGATATGCTATGTATTTTACTTTGGAGGAAAATATACACATCACACATATTGTGAGTGCTTCAGAGATAATGGAAAATTCCACTGGAGAATTTGAATATTTGAACTGCTTCAAAGAAATTTTTTTTCTCTTTTTTGGAAAAGGTTACATGGATAAAAATATTTGTATCATTATGGATGATGATGGTACTGTATATAGACATACATTCATACAGAATTATGTAACACTACATACCTAAATCAACATGAACAATAAGATAGTTGGCTCAATTTTTGCTGTGTTCTTCCACCACTATTTATTGTCAGTAAAACTTTAGCAGTGGAAAATGGGTAGGGTAGGGGAAAGGATCATAGGAAATGTTGCCTTTTACATTCATACCTATGAATGGAATAGAAATTTCAGAAGGGCAAAGAGAACAGAGGTATTTAATGACTATTTACTCAGCAAGCAAATTAAGGACAAATTCAAAAATGAATGAGATATAATTACCTGAATTTCCTAGATTAGGATGTTGAATGAGCAATGATTCAACATCTCAATCTAGTTGCTATTTAAATTTGAACTAATGTTACTTAAATTAAATGAATTTCTTTATTAGTCAATCAGGTTTCAAGGACTGACTAATCACTTGTGGCTAGTGACACTCCTACTGGACAGTATCCATAGCAGGCATCCTTATCACAGAAAGGACCAGGGAATAGCCCTGCTCTAAACAGATGCTAATGTCAACAGTGAAAGAACACAAATGCAGACAGCTCCTCCTACTAGAGTACCAAGTTCCCAGCTGCTCTCTGACTCTGCTAACTTGACAGTCTCAAGTCCAAACTCAGTTGTCTCTTAAAAATAGTTCTTCCACATTCTTGTTTCTGGACCTAGAATCACTATTCTAAGAGAATTCCAGACTTAAGATATACTTACTCTTTTGATGTCATTAGATTTCCTCGCAAAGTATCTGGTGACTGGCTTCTTTAGTTGCTATTTCTGATGCACAGAGATTTGTACAGTCTTGACATTTAAAATAAAGGGTGATGATTTTTTACAAGTGCAAAACACCCTCCTTGCAGTGAGGAAAAAGATCTGAAAATGTTCAAATTAGTAATTAACTTCTGTCGTTTGACTAAGTAGGTAAACTACATTTTATTTGACTTTCCAGGAAATTTTTTATACTATATACAGGGGAAATATATGACATATAATTAATTTGTTAATTTTAATGAACTTTGACATATGTATACACTAGTGAATCCATCATCAAGAACAAAATAACTATCCATCATTCAAACTTACCTTATTTTTCATTGTAGTCAATCCTGACATAACTATTTGTCTACTCACCTCTGTTCCCAAGTTGGCCTGCTTTCTGTCAAGATCAACTTTTATTTTATAGACTTCTATATGAATGGTTATCTAATTTCTAAGTGCACATGCTCTTTTTATTACAAGGTACTGTTTGGACAGTCGTCTATCCAAGCTATTGCATGGATCAGTAATACATTCTTACTGCAGAATAGTGACTTATTGGATGGATACGAAATATCCTTTTCCATTCCTTCTTTATGAGCATTGAATTTTTTTCCAATTTTTGACTATTACAAATAAAATTGTGAATGCTTATGTAGAAATTGTTGACACTTGTTTTCATTTCTTTTACATGAATACTAAGAAGAATAATGACTTTGGCATGTGCTAGATTTATTCTTAATAGGTTTAAGAAGATGTGAAATTGCTTTCCAGAATGATTGTGTGATTTTATGTTTGCAGGATACTGTAAGCACACCTATATATCATGTGCTTAATCTTTCTGAAACTTTAATTATTATGCTTACTACATAACATCTCCATTTCTTTTAATTTGCCTTTAAATTTCACCTCTTAAAATGATTATTTATACTCTGTTTTTCTTTCTTTTTTTTTTGGTAGCAGGGATCGAACCCATGACCTCACACTCTCCAGGCAGGTGTTTACACCACTGAGCTAAATCCCCAGCCCTATTTTTCTTTCTTAGTGAAGTGTCCATTCAAATTCTTTGGGCAATTTTTATTAGGATGTCTGTCTCATTATTAAACTGTAAGAGTTCTTTGTGTAGTCTAAACATGAGTTCTTTGTCATAAATTTTTAAACAATCTGTAATGTTCTCTTTCACCGTAATTGTCACATCTTTTGAAGTGCTTTGACATATGCACAAGTCTTGAATTTTGACAAAACTCAATTTAGAAATTTTTTTATATCCTAGAGTTTGTAGCCTTTGGGCACTAAGAAATTTCAGCCTTTCCCGCTGTTTTTAAGATTTTCATTTATATTTTTACTGCAAAGTCTATAGCTTCAGCTGTCATTTGCACTTACCATCTATTTTGGCTTAAGTACATGCATAGTATGAGAAAAGGACCAAGGTTCTTTATAGTTTCCTGTAGTTGATAAATGTTCAGCTTCATTCTCTGCATGTAAATAATGTCTTCCCAAAATCATTCTCAAAGAGCCTACCCATTCCTCCTTTTGTGTTGTTGGCACCTTTTGCCAAACTCAGTTGCCTGTGAGTGCACATAACTAGTGCTGCAGTTTGAATATGAATGGTGCTGCAAAGACCCGTATGTCAAATGCTTAGTCTCTACTCATGGTCTCATGTTGGGAAATAATGCAATCTTTGTAAAGGAAATTAGGTCATAGCAGAGTTTAGCCTGTTACTTTTCTTCTTTTTGCTTCCCAGCCTCCATGAAGTGAGCAAGTTCATCTGTCAGGCATTTCTGCCCCCTTGTACTGCCTTGCTGTAGGTTCACAAACAACAGAGCTAACCCATTGTGGATCCAGACCTTCAAAACCATGAGACAAAATAAACCTTTTGTCTTGGTAAGCTGATTCATCTTGGGTATTTGTTATAGTAATGAAAACCTAATGCAAGTTGTCCAACTATTTTCTTATTTTTCAACGAAGGCGATAAATTTTATTGGTCTTTTGCACTTTCCTGTTGGAGATCATTGAGACTGAGTACACATGAAGGGCTGTGGTGTGGCCTGGATATGATTGAACTAAGAACAAAGAGATACTTCGGAGGGCAATATAAGCCACAGCTGAGGCCACTTAGAGACTTTCTGGATACTTTTCCTTAATTAGCATCATCTGTTGCTCTGAGGGGGTCCTTGATCCCCTGCCAAGCTCCTGCTCAGGTTTTCTCCATTGTCCACTCAGCTCCTTGCTTGTTCTGATTAAATATGGGCTGCTTAGCATCAGTTGCCCAGCTGGCTAGCAGTTACAAGCTCTGCCAAGGATTTCACTCCTCCTGCAGCCCAAACTATGTCATTTGTCTCACTACTTTGAGCCTTCACAGTGCACCTGTTTGGGGGTTGTTGGAGGTCTAGGTACAGATCCAACAGCTTGGCGCCTGAACAGGGACTCTACAGAGAAGACATCTGCTGTGGAAGGCGACTTACCTTGGCTGTATTCCTGGGGTGGAACATGGCCCCAACACATGTCCAAATCTCACGTTACCTCATTTTCTTTGGAAAATTCCTTCATCAGGTAACTCATAGGGAATTCTCTGTCTGAAGCACAGCAGATCCACAAAGCAGAACTGCTTTTCCTTCTTAGGAAGGTGGTCCGTGCTACCTCTGAGGATAGTGTGGTGCAACTCTCATTGGAAATGTATGATCTGTGTCTTTGGTATCCTGAGGGAGGTACACTCATTGTGGAAGATTGGGACTAGATAGGCAAACTACTGCATGAGGAGTCTCCAGCAACTATTGCTGTCTTGCACACCTGGTATCTTTTTTGGGATGCTGTGACATTTGGCAGGTGGGCAGATGGAACACCGCTTGGTCAGGTTCCCAGTTTTCCTGGGGGTGCTGCTTTTACCCCTCCCACATATGCTTCTGCCCCCTGGCCACTGCCACCACAAGATGCAAGCCCTGTAAAACATTTGGGCAAATTTCCGCCAGTTCTAACTCCCATGCAAAAGCTAGCCCAAGAACCTAAACAACATGGGGAATTAATTGCCTGTCCTGGTTTGTATAACCAAGGACAAGAGCCCCACTTTGAAAGTTGGCATGCTGATTATACTTGAATATTGTTGCTTCAATAGTGGTCTCTCTTACCCATTCAACTAGATGTTTCTGAATCTGTAGGTTAACTAATTGTCTTGTCTTATATCTCCTCTAAGCTCGTGATGTTACTCGTGGAAATCAAGGATTTGGCCCTACTGTGGCGGCTTCTGCTACTCCTCTGGGGGATGAATGCCCAAGCCTCTCTTTAGCTATTGATAACCTTTCCGTTTCAGGTTTTAGCTCTTTTGATGCTTTACAGGGTCACACAGATCCTGCTGAGGGATCTCTGGCTCTCCTCCTTTACAGTAGGCCCTTCAGAGCATTGCTCACACACTCACCATAGTTTTGGTGGATTGAGTCCCGAAGGACTGCTTTTTGCTTTTTGCTCCACACATGTGAACAATCACTCAGCACTCCTAGCAACTGCTTACAAACAGACTCGACAAACAGACAACAGATATACAGATGGACTGACAAACATCTTACAAAGTCAGAGTGCACTCATGCATATCCTTAACATGCATATCCTGACAGTATTTTAAATGAAAGCTGTTTGCTTACACTTGCCGGGCAGCAGCTTTTTTGCTGACCCGTGGTTTTCTCTTTACCTGCAGAACCCCTGCAGTCCTTTCCAAGATCCTTTTATAGGTGATCTCTGCTAATTGGCCTATAACAAATCTGACTGGTCAGTTTATAGTTATAAATTCTAAATTTGTAAGAAGTTATTGTAATTTGATATGATTAAGGATATGTAACTGAAAGGAATTGATCACATTACCTGAATCACATTAAAAAAATCACTAAGGAAAATAAATGAAAGACATTTTAATTCTCCCTTTTACTCTGAATGTTTCTCGTTAACCAAGAAAGATGAATCCAATTTCTAACCCTAGCTAAACTCTGCATCTTTTGTCTTATTATTTTACTATATCATAGATTTGTGACTCTTCAGTTAATAAATTGATATCTTAATTAGAATAATTTTTCCAAGATATATTTAGCATGTCCTTTTCTGGAGAGTAAGTTTGCTGAATAGTTTGAAGAACAGCTCAAATAAGTTAACTGAAAAATTCTGCATCATGGTGAAAATTCACAATGCCCAGCTGCCAGTTAAAAACAATAACAATAATCTAATTGGATATCTATTTACTATGCAAAGGAACAGGTGAATATGATCTACTATGAGATCAAAAATTATACAAATGATA
The DNA here is from genome assembly GCA_004027295.1 of Dolichotis patagonum. Lineage (NCBI taxonomy): Eukaryota > Metazoa > Chordata > Mammalia > Rodentia > Caviidae > Dolichotis > Dolichotis patagonum. The sequence goes on along the minus strand of PVJX010005580.1, from coordinate 50,961 downwards.
AAACTAATAGGTACATATATTAAAAAGGCATTATAATCATACTACGGTACTACATTAAAAATACTTAAATGATACAGACAAAATTTAAAACTGCAAAGCTCATTGAAATTTTTAAAAATGAAAATGCTCAGAACACTATAAATAGAAGGGTACTTCATAAATCTGACAAAAGAAACACACAAATTCTAGTTTATATCATACATAATGAAAAGTGTGTGTTCCTCTCTCCTCCACTGTGTGTAATGAATCAAATCTAACATTTTACTGGAGGTTGAGAAAGATGAAATAAGATAAGAAAAAAAAGCAAGCATACTGAAAAATGAACATGAAAATGTGGGCTTTCACAATGCAAGTTCAGTTGCCAAAAATTATATTTCTACACTAACGAGGAACCAAAATTTTCAATTTGAAAAGAAATATCATTTGTAATACTATTACAATATGAAACAATTATGAATAAATTTTATAAAATATGGCCAAGATCTCTACACTGAAAGCAATGAAACATTAGTAAGTGAGATTTTTAAAACTTAGCAAACTAAATAAATGAAGGATAGAAAATGATATAGAAATGATCAGTACTATTAAGATACCAACTCTTTCTAAAATGATCTACACATTCAGTATGAACCCAATCAAAAATCCCACAGATTTTTCTTTATTTGTGTGAAAATTGACAAGGTGATTCTAAAATTTACGGGAAAGTGTTGAGGTCGGTACCTAGACCCCCCCTACATACCCCCAAAAGGGTGCATGGCGAAGGCTCAAAGGAATGAGATACATGAAATAGTCTAGGGCTGCAGGAGGAGTAAAACCTCACTCTGCTAGCCGCTGGAAGACTGACACTATGCAGCCTGTATTTAATCAGAACAAGCAAGGAGCTGAGTGGACAATGGAGAAAATCTAAACAGGATTCTGCAAGGGGTTCAAGGACCCCTCAGAGCAACAGATGATGCTAATTAAGGAAAGTACCCAGAAAGTCTCCAGGTGGCCTCAGCTGTGGCCTATCTTGCCACCTGAGGTATTTGCTCATTCTCAGTTCAATCATGCCTGGGCCATGCCACACCCTTGCATGTTTATTCAGCTTCAGTGGCTCCAACATATCCCTCTTTTTTGTTTTGTTGATTCGCAGGACAGTTGGTCAGCTGAAGCTGGAGAAGCTGTGTTAGAAAAACTCTCACAATTTAAACTCCACATATTCCATCAGTTCATAACAGTAGTCAGTTACCAGTGCAGCCAGCAATTGTCAGAGGGTATCAGTGATCCGAGCGTCTCCTACAGCCAACATTTTCAAAATTGCATTACACCTCTGGAGACCATACTTTCCTAAAGGAGGTTCAAGACCAAGCTAAGGTGAGATCCGCATTAAATACAATCAATTTCTTACTTCCTAGCAAGATCAGTTAGGTCTCCTCAGGAATTGTCTTAGAACCATGCACAGCACCTCTCCACTCTTCTGTCAGTGTCAGCCATCTGCATGAGTCATGGCCATTGCTTGACCAGTGCTTTCTGTGAAAGCGTGGGAGAGTTTTCTCCTGGTGACTCTCCTTAGGCACACCTTCCATCGAAGATCACTTTCCATTGTGGTCTCATCATCTTCTTGATCAGAAGACCAGGAACTCAATGAGTATCTTAGGATGATGCAAGCAGAGGTTCTTTTATGTCCTGGGTCCCCACTGACCTTGAAGGGCTGGGGCCAAAATATTAGCTGTCCTTTTAGCCCATCCATCTCTCTACTGTTTTGTTCTCTAAACCTCAGCTGTTGAACATCCAGAAGAAAAGACTGATAACAATACAGAACATTAGAGGCAGTAAGCTTAGCATTACTATCTAATCTAAACATGAGGCACCTTAGAACATTAAATGAAACCTATTTTCTACTACCTATGGATATTTTAGCATTTGAATACCTATAGTGTTAAAAGTTACATATTTTACATAGTAAATCAGGAATTAAAACCATACATATTATTGTATAATGACAATCATGACAGTTTTACAATAGTCCGAATTTCCATTTTGACATAAAATATCCCTTTTAGTCAATCATCTTTATCTAATACACAAGAAGTTCCTATCCAACTTACTGACCTTTAATGGAATGTGAATCTCATAGGTCTTTGATAAGCAGAGGTCTCAACATGAAACAGAAGTCTGTCACCATAAGTAACCCTCCTTTTCCAACCTGGGAGACCTCTGCATCCAGAAACATGAGTATATCCATACATTACGATGTTGAGAGCAATCAGCTGTCAAAGCCATAGGAAATCTTTGCACAGGCATTTTCAAACCAAAAACTTGTTGTATTATTTCTTTTGGATAATGACCAATATGAATATATAACAACATATTTTACAACTTTTAGTTGGAGTGTCTCTTATGTGGCCATGGAGATTATTAGGGTCTCCAATCAATAAACAAGAACTGGTTTAAAATGTTATCAGGGCTATTGTGTTGGCTAACAGAATCTGTTACTGGGGTTTTGGGGCAAAAGCCCTGGCTCTTATCTTGGCCTGGCTGTTTGGGACTGGTAGGCCCGCCCTTCACCCACAGGGAGCTCCCGGAGATCAGCATCTCGGCCTGGTCTGTTTGGGACTGGGAACTTCGTGGAGACCGGCATCTCTGCCTGGCTGTTTGGGACTGGGAACTTCGTGGAGACCAGCATCTCTGCCTGGCTGTTTGGGACTGGTAGGCCTGCCCTTCACCCATAAGTAACCTCAAGGAGACCAGCATCTCAGCCTGGTCTGTTTGGGACTGGAAACTTCACAGAGACCAGCAGCTTGGCCTGGGCTGTTTGGGACTGGGAACATTGCACAGACCAGTGGCAGAGGGCCTGGGGTGCCTGGGACTGCCGCTGCTGCCCCCCACTTCTCCAGGAACATCTAGGAAGCCTGACACAAGACTGAGATGACTGGGATCACATCTGCTGGACCCACCCTTCCACCGGGAAAATTGGACTACAGTGGACTACCATGCTGAGTTGATGGGAAGTTCAGGAACCCATCACCCAAACAGAAGACCTCATCAGCCTTCAGTCAGTGTGACACGGTAGGAGGAATTCAGGAGACTGGATCTCCTCTTCATTGTGGTACCCAGCAATTTGACAAATATCAACCACACTGAAACACACACTGCAGAAAGTTGTGTCTGTTGGAATAGAAAGACCAGAAATTCACCCAAAAGGTGAAAATGACTAAATGAAAAGGCAAAATGGAATCCCAAACATCTATTCCATCAGGGGCAAGTGCAAGTGGTAATGAAATAGAGGACCGCAAAATTCATACACCAGAAATCTCTGAAGATAGCAAATGAAGTAAAGAAACAAATCCATGGGGCTATGGAGGAAATCAAATTAGAAATAATGTCTTATGAAAAGATGAAAGTAACAACCTTAGTAAATGAGCTGCTCAACATAGCTAGAGAAGAAATAGATAAGAGCATGAGAAGCATGAGAAATTGATGGAAACTTTGAATGAACAATGCAGAAGACAAGCAGAATCTATGAAACAAATTGAAAGAGATATGCAAGAAACAAAAAATTGCATTGAAAGCCTGCAAAGCTGTTTAAATGAAGCTGAGGATAGAATTTTGGACCTTGAGGATAGGATTGCTGATAGTGATCTTGAAAGGGTAGAACTTACAAAAACAACAAAGCAGCATGACATGATAATCCAACAGCTACAAGATGATGCCAGGAGAAACAATGTTAGAGTAATAGACATCAGTGAGGAGGCAGGAGACAATGCAAAGGATATAGCTAAGCTGTTCACAGAAATAATGGCAGAATATTTCCCAAACATGGGGGAAAAATTGGATATACAAATAAGTGAGGATATAGAACACCACACAGACATAACTAACATAAACCTACACCCAGACACATAATTATTAAGATCTCAGACATACAGCATAAAGAACAGAATACTAAAAGCTGTTAGAGAAAAGATGCAACTCACCTATCAAGAAAAGCCTATTAGAATCACAGAAGACTTCCCAGCACAAACCTTCAGGTTAAGATGAGCTTGGAATGAAGTATTTCAAGCCCTAAAGTTAACAACTTTCAACCCAGACTGACATACCCACCAAAACTGTCTTTCAAATTTAATGGAGAATCAAGATACTTCCATGACAAAGAACAACTAAAGAAATTCATATCCACCAAACCAACCTTAGAAAGAGTGCTGAAGGACATCCTAGATAGAGACAAGAATGACCACAATCTCCAGAACAACAACAGAAAGAAATCACCAGGCTGGACAAGAAAGTAAACAAGGGAGAAAAGCAGGAAACTAACAACAGTAACACAGCATGGCAAAGTCAAGCCAGTACATATCAGTGATATCTATAAATGTAAATGGGCTCAATTCACATATCAAAAGAAAAAGGTTGACAGAATGGATCAAGAAACAGGATCCCACAATATGTGGTACACAAGAAAGGCATCTGACTCAAAAAGAAACTCATAGATTAAAAGTCAAAGGATGGAAAAGAGTATTCCATGCAACAGGAACCCAGAAAAAAGCAGGGGTAGCTATTCTATTTGCAGACAATATGAACTTCAAACCTAAAATGATTAAAAGAGACAAAGAAGGTCACTACATCCTCATAAGTGGAAAAATCCAAGAGGAAGAAATAAGAAATATAAATATATATGCACCAAACACAGGAGCACCCAACTATATAAGACAGATACCAAAGGACATGAAAAACCAAATACACAAGAACACAATTATTACAGGTGACTTAACAGCCCACTATCACAAAGAGATAGATCAACTAGGCAAAAAAATCAGCAAAGAAATAATAGAACTGAATCATACTTGTGAGCAATTGGACTTAGTAGATGTTTAAAGAGTGTTCCACATCAGAATGCACCTTCTTCTCAGCTGCCCATGGGACATTCTCCAAAATAGACTATACATTATCCCATAAAACATTCTTAAGTAAATGCAAAGGTATTGAAATTATCCCATGTGTAATATCTGAGCATAGTGCACTGAAATTGGAAATCAATGGTGAAAGAAATTGCAAAACCTGCATAAATACATGGAAATTAAATAACAACCTTTTGAACAACCAGTGGGCTACAAATGAAATTAAAGAAGAAATAAAGCAATACCTACAATTCAATGAAAATGTGGAAACAACCTATTGTAATCTGTGCGATGCAATGAAAGTGGTCTTAAGAGGGAAATATATAGCAATAAACTGTCATATCAAGAAAACAGAATGACCACAAATAAACAATCTAATGCTTCATCTCAAGCTTCTAGAAAAAGAAGAGCAAGTTAAATCTAAAGCTCATAGAAGAGAGGAAATTGTAAAGATTAGAGCAGAAATCAATGCAATTGAAACTAAAAAAAATACAAAGAATTAATGAATAAAAAAGCTCATTTTTTGAGAGAATAAATAAAATTGGCATACCTCTAGTTAACCTTATAAAGAAAAAGAAAGAAAAAACCCAAATTCACATAATAAGGACTGAAAAGGGGGAAATTACTACAGATCCCAGGGAAATTCAAAAGATCATAAACACCTACTTTGAAAATCTCTACTCACATAGAGAAGAAAACACAGAGGAAATGGACAGATTTCTAGAAACATATGAACTACCAAAGCTCAATCAAGAAGATATAGCAATTTTGAATAACCCAATATCAGCTATTGAAATTGAAAATGTGATAAAAAAAAACTTACCAACAAAGAAAAGCCCAGGTCCTGATGGATTCACAGCTGAATTCTAGAAGAAATTTAGAGAAGACTTGATGCCAATACTCCTTAAACCCTTCAATGAAATTGAAAAGAAAGCAATTCTCCCTAAATCATTTCTAGAGGCAAGCATAACTCTCATACCAAAACCAGAGCGAGACCCAACCAAAATAGGGAACTATAGGTCAATCTCACTAATGAACATAGATGCAAAGATTCTCAATAAAATACTGGCAAATAGAATGCAGCTAATCATCAAGAAGATTATACATCATGACCAAGTGGGGTTCATTCCAGGAATGCAGGGATGGTTTAACATATGCAAATCAATAAATGTGATACACCATATCAACAGAGCCAAAAACAAAAACCACATGGTCATCTCAATAGATGCAGAAAAAGCTTTTGATAAGGTCCAAGACATGTTCATGATAAAAACCCTATAGAAACTCGGAATACACAGTGTCTACCTCAACCTTATAAAGGCCATCTATGACAAACCAACAGGCAATATTATACTAAATGGACAAATGGACAAATACTAATGGACAAATGTAACTATCTCAGCATCCCAATTATATATATAAAAGGCTCATGGTTTTTTAAAGTACTGCAGACAATGTCTGCATAACTGTATGTTGCAAATATTCCTCCTAAAATGATGAAATTTCTACACATGAGAGATGATTTGCATCATGTGTAAAAGTAGGAGTAACAACAATAAGAAATAAGAGTAGCAGAATGAGTAAACTCTTCTCATGTAGGAAATCTAATCCATGTGTATATACACTTTGTATTATATTTTAGTACCAAGAGAGGTAAAAATCTCCAGGAATGCCACGAGTCAGAAATTTCAGGGAGCTTCTCTTTATTATTCATAGCAAGTATATTTCATTCTCACATTAGAATTCTAAAAATTCAAAAGGAGTCAGGAAAATTGTCGGAAAGAAATGCTGCTTTTCTGAGATGACTCTTGGGCTTTAAGCATACTGAGCAAATCAATCTTCGGTAACAGAGTCACTCACTTTAGTACATAGCTGGCTAATGAAGGTGTGTGCATGTTGGCAAATTTCAGTGTCTTTTACTCTACTAGTCCTTGATAGTAATTTGAGCCCCACTTGAGCAGTCTGAGATTGTTTGCTAAAAGCACTCAGTCTGAGCACTTGGGTTTTCCTGCCGGAAAGCAAGCACAGGCCTTTCCAGGCCAGGCCCCATTGATACCTGATGTTAATACAGTGCTTCTCCATGTTTAATTTCTAGAAGAATTACAGGAAGAGCTTGTTAAAGTTACAGATTTTTAGGGCTGAAGCCCAACATGTTGTGAGTTAGTAGATGCGGAAGGGAACCTTGGCATCTCTGTCTACTTAAGCACCGCACATGAACATGAGAAAATGTTCACACATTGGTAACAGAAAGCCTGGCTGAGAATGAAATATTCCTGAATTGTAGTTTGGCTGAAACCTTGTCATGGAAGGACTATGTGACTGTGTACATGCATGCATGAATGTGTGTGTGTGTGTGTGTGTGTGTGTGTCTACTGTAGAAGGTTTGCATCTGAGAGCTGACATGAGTAGTTAAGGAAGTGGGTACGGAATCCCTTGACTTCCAGATATAGTAACACATAGCAGTATTTTTCTGCAGTTAGCTTGGAACTTTTGTTTTCTGGGCATATTCTTAATGGGAAAATAGAGAAGCTCATATATTTCTCTTCCAAGCCCAGTACTCATACAAGAAAGTTAGATTTATTAAATAAAAAGAGAGATTTACAAAAGTTGGGAAAATACATGAAATGTGTGAGGGCAATTTGGAAATTTGAGACCCTGGGGATTTCCATAAATCAAAGAAGAGAGCCATCTATCTAAAATTGTTTGGATTATGGCTCCCGGGTACATGGAAGCAGGCGGGAGGGTTTCAGGCAGCCCATGGATCCTTTCAGATCTGTCTCCATAACGTACCATGAGTGATTAATCCTCATGGCAGCCAGCCACTTGTCAGATTCCTTCTGCATATGCGTCCCAATGCCATTTCCAACAGTGACTTCCTACACTGCTCGATTTGTTTAGAAGTGCTTTGTTTTTTACTTCCATGGCTATTTTTTAGGGCTTCTTATTTTTTTCTTCACTGGAATCTAATATTGTAGACAGGCTAGATTGTTTGAAATTATGATCCACTTAAGTAATTTGGGCAATCAAATGGGTATGTGTGTGAGTGTGTGTGCACACGCATGTCAATTGAATCTCTGAGCTTTACATATAAAAATCCTTTTCAGATAGCCTGTAATTCATTCTAATTACTTCAGTGATATGAATCCGTATTTAGTTCTCTTATTCTTCCAGTTTATTTTTGTATGATTATTCAGTAGGCTTGTATGACTTGCATAGATCTTATTTCATTCCTATAAGGCAGGTTTTACTTTTAAACAGAGACTTATTTTCAAATTGCCATGGGGCCTTCTTATACCTTTCCTTTATGCACAAAGCTTTTGAGGGTGAGAGAAAAGCTACAGAGTGTTTGACATTTCAGTTATGGATCCATTTCCCCACTGTGGTACAGAATATCAGTGCTTCACAGCCTAGTCTTCATGACAGGACTCATTTATTTGTGAATCTCAGCCCTCCCTGACAAACTTGTTTATGAAATGTAGCCATGCCATTCACTAGTTGATCATCTCAGTAACAAGTTGAACTCCTTCTATCTTGATTATCTGGCCTCTGAAATAGGGAATAATAATGACACATTTTTATGGGATTGTTAGGACTGTACACATTGCAGCATAATATATGTGATATGCAGCAAAAGCAAAGCGTGGGCTATTACTAATGTTAGTAGCTTTATTTACTAGCATTTCTTAAGAAAATCACTTGACATGATTACACAAAGTTTAATGAAAAATAAAATTTCAAACTGTAATAATCTTATGCTTGTAATACTTTACTAAGAACTGTGATCGTTTTAAAATTTTTGACAAAGTTTTGGTGCCTACTTGTCATTCTATACATGTAGGGAATATATGAAAACTAATTCCGGCTCTTGCATACTGTGAAACACATGAAGGAAAGCTGCCTATTGAACCTATCAAAAATTTAGGACTAAATTTGAAACATCTGGCCTTTGACTCATTAGTATTTAAGATGAAGCTAATGATCTCTTCACTTTCCAATGTCTGTATTTGCAAGACAGAATGAGAGGAAGTAAGTCTTGAGGAAAAATATTGATTCCCCATTAGCAAACCCTGTTGAAATGCACTGTTGTAGGCCTTATTATTTTTAAGTGTCTGGATTTTCTTTATGAATTCATTAAAAAATATTTAAGCGGCTCTGGTGGCCTAGGATCTCCTTCCAACATAAACTTAGCACTGGCAAACACATACCATGTGGCTCACCTTTTCGTTTCATGGCTTAATAATAATGACAAATTACAGGTGCTGAAGTGATGCTAGATCCCTTAGCACAACTGATTTAATGCTCATAATATTACTTCTCTGTCCAGAATTTCTTAATGTATGTGACATCTCTCCCATGATTGACAGTTAGTGTCTAACATGCCGAAATTCAGTTTCGACAACCTGAAAATGGTATTACTTTAAATAATTGGTAGTAATTGGGCTTGTCATTGGGCTTGATTTTCCCCAAGATGAATTTTGGCTTGTCTCTTGGTTCAGTATGGGGCCTTGGCTGTGTGACATATTCAGCCAGTTTTTTAAAAAAATAATTTTACCAATGATTCTTCATATTACATTGATCATCTACATAGTGACCCAGATAGAGCCACTTATTAAGATTTTATATCCTTGTTGGCATTTTCTTTGGAAGTCCTATGTATATGGTCATGTCATGCATAGCATACTAGTTTTTCCTTTTTAATTGAATGCCTTTTATTCCCCTTGTCTTATTGCATTGGCTCAGAATTCTAATACAATGATGAACAGAAGTTGCTGGAACTCACACCTTTACCTGTTCTGATGCCATTTTTTAATATTTAAGTTTGAGATTGGCTGAAGATATTTGTAGATGCCCTCATAAAATTGAGAAGTTCGCATTTATTGTTAGCTTACTGAGTGTGACTGTCACAAATTAGTTTAAATTTTATCAAATTTAATGTATGCATCTACTGAGAGAGTCATGTACATTTTTTTTCTTTTATTTTGGTAACATGCATTTAGATTAGTTTTGAAAATTAAAAAGCTTATACCTTTGAGTAACCAACTTAATGTTAATGAACCATCATGATTCAATTCTGTTAAATTTTGTTTGGTATTTTGCTTCTATATACATGAAGAAAATTGATCACATTTTCAGCCTTACAATATCCTTTATCCCATGTTAGTGGAGTACGTGCACTATATAATGTTATTTAATTAGAAATACTGCTTTAATATAGAATATACAGAACACTATCTGAATCTGAATAACAGTTGCTACATGATAGAACGAGCACTGGTCCTGTGTTCAGGGAATCTTGAGTTCAGATCCTACTTTGGTGACTCATTATTTCATGTGCATTTTGTACTTTCAGATCTTAAAGCAGGTACGAGACTTTCTGTGCTTCTTTTCTCATTTTTGAAACTCGGATATTTATTTTTCAAGGCAGTTAGATGTGAAATGTGATAAAACACTTAAAAGTATGTAAAGTAAATAACCCAGGTTTTTTTACAAATGTTAGATTTCTTCCTCTATAAATACAGATTTTGAAGATATTTATGTATATGTCCCTAACTATATACATATTGGAGTATCTGAAGGATTTATGCTGCATCAAGACAAACAATTAAACATCCACTGTTTCCTCCCCCTCTGCCCCCTTTTGTCTGCGAGCTGGACATCCTGACCAAGGCATTTCTCACTGCTAGAGAAGCAGACTATAGCTGCAGGGACACAGTAGTGACATTTCCTGGAAATCTGTTGTCCATGACTCCTGTTCCCACAGGATATGGTTTGAGCACATTTAAGAGTCTGTGATGACTGATAGTTTTGTGTACTGGGTTCTCGTGCTAATGACAGTACCCTTTGGGTAGTTCTAGATCCACAGAGTGACATGCAGACTGTTTTATTTATTTTGGTCTATTACTTGCAAGCCTATATTGTTGTCCTCCTTGTTCATCTCCTTTGTGCCCCATTTTGCACATATCTGCTTTCAAGGAATCAGAAATGACAGCACATTACTTGTATCAGTTCTTCTACAACCTCCCCTGTCTCAGTACAACTGTGCTTAAATTGTCTTTGTTTCACTGTTTTGCTGACTGCCAAAGAGGAAAGCAATCAAAACTGATAAATCTTGAAGTGCTTCCATTAACCAATCAGGGGTTGTTACCACTCCACGTCTGCCCTTAAGAAAGGCCACTCTTGGTAGCTTAGAATTCTTACGCGCATGTCCACTGGGGATCGATATGTTTAACCAGTTAAAAGGTTTTTGAATCTGCAGAAAGTTGCAGAAACTTGTTCTAGGAGCTCACATAATTCTTTTCTTCACTTTTCAAAATATAAAACAGCCTTGCTGATTTTCTTGTTGCTTTGTGCTTGTTCTAGAAGGTGATTACACTTACACATCCCATGGATTGTGAAGAAGAAGCAGCCTTTGAAATTTCACACTCAGGGATCATCAAAGGAGCCAGGAGAGAAGTCGTAGACATCAAGCAACAATAATGACTGACAGGGCAGCAATGAGTGACACATGTTGCTGAGTGATTCTCTGCTGCTCAGCGGCACAGGGTTTGACATTTAAATTGCAGGCAGCCCTGGGTCCATTCCAGGAGCCGCCCGTGGTTGAACACAGTTCTGATCACTTGCTTGAGGGGTGCAGTGTGGGTAAAGAAGAAAAAAAAAAAAAGAAAAAATCAAATTGTTCTCGGAAATCATGTTTAATGTAGAAATCTGGTTAATATTAAAATGCAATCTACAGCGTTCAAGTATTCTATTCCTCAAGGAAAATATTTCCTGTTTGAGGGGCAGGAGCAGTAAGCACTCCCTTATTACATCACTTCCTATGTCAGGCCCAACTAGCATTCAAAACGTATTACTGTATTGATAATGCTAATTTCAAAATGATGCCTTCTTTCCCCTCTTTGGTTAAAGGGTCTGGGCACAATTCCAATCATATGGATCAATTTAGCTTCAGACGGGGTTGGCCAAACTGATATTTCATGCACTATATAGAGTGTATGTCTTCCACGTGCTTAACATAGTAGCTCAGGCCTCCTTCCCACTCGGCAGAACACTGCAATCTAAGAAAGAAGCTTTCTGATGGACTTCAGAAAAGGGGGAGTCAGCAGCTTAGCAGGGAGACATAGCACATGTTTCTCTGCACACATGCATCCTCCAACCCTGGCATTACTACGGAGTCAGGAATTGATTTCTGGAGCTCAACTCTGTGCCATGTTCAAATCAACTTGGTATTTTTCCCTGCAGGCTTGGCTGGCTTTCACGAGGCTACTCTCATCACCAGAAGGACATGCGAATGTAACCACTGGTATTTATCCTTTATCCAAGTTTTTTTTTTTCTATCATGCCTTAAAATACAAAACTGAGAATAAAATATGAGAAGAAAATCTTTTAAAATATTTGGCCATTACATACCCAGTGTTCTTACATTTTTCATTTAAAAAAAAAGACACCAAGAAAATTCAGTAAGGAAGCACCCCAATATTCTAGACCAGAAAGAGACCATTTTGTTTGTCTTGAGTCCCTCCAGTCCTATTGAATCAGTGGGTCACTTGCAATTCTATCATGCTTGGTCTGGAATCAGGGGCACCAAGGATGGGTACCTGGAGGGAAGACTTAATTTCATTGAAGTATTATTAACTGGCTCTTTTGGTTTGATTTGCATTTATTCACTTATTTATTTACTTACTTACTAATATTTATTTAGAATTTCCCCTAGGCGGAAAACATTCTGTTCGTGTTTATTATTTTTGCAGTAATAAATACAGAGATATTTTTGTCACCATTTTTGTCACAATGGTAAACCTGTCGCTCATGTTTTGTGATAGTGTTGGATACCACTCGAGTGTAATTTTAAAATGGGGCTTTGCTCAAGCCTGTTTTCTCATGCAAGTTTACCATTTCCAGGCACTTTCTCAAGTGTTCAACACTAAAATGCAGTTATTACTTTAACCTCACATTCCAGCCTAATGGAGACTTGGAGAGACTTAATGATTTTTCAAATAAAGCATAATTGATTTTGTTAGACATAGGAAGCCTTATGTAGAAGCAAGGATAAGAGCAGAGCCATGAAGGAGATTTCAGTAGGTGAGGGCAACAGAATGAAAGAATGTGCTCGAGTTTTTTTTTTTTTTTCAAATGGTGAGTTTTCTAAGCTGAGAGAGCAGGACAGTTGAGGTAAGTGAGATGTAAAAATCTATAATGCAATCGTGTTGATGTTCTCTGGAAATATAATTCTGTTTCCTGGAATTTCTCCTGAAATGATCTTAACAGTATCTAAAATTATTTTTGTGCCTAGACGTAAAATATTATAATATTTTTAATGAAAGATAAGCTGGAAGGAAAACACAGAACCAAGAAGAAGATATTTTAAAAAGTCAAGAACACTTGGATAATGATGATGATGATGATGAGATGATGATGGTGATGATGATGATGACTACGATGAAAATTCCTCTTGGGCTTGGCTCAGTCCAAAGCAAAAAAGAATGGGATGACCTTACTGTACTGTTTACCTAATTCACGGTTGGTTTGTATTAAGTAGATAAATTATAATGATGGAGGGGGTTTTGAGTCTCACCCCACACTCCCGTAAGCAGCCCGCTGGTTCAGAGCACAGGCTGATTTGATAGCAACTAAGGTGCATAAAGCAACTAAATGCTGGTTGTATTGTCTGGTTGATTGCAGGCCTGGGGCCAGGGATCTGAGCATCTCTTGGGAGGATGTCAGTATGCAGTGAGGCGAATATGGGGGATTTCCTTCTATCTTGTCTTTGAAATCCAATATTCTCACTGTTTTGCTTTACTCTGATTGCTTTGCTTTATTCAGTATTCTGGTTTGCTTGGATTTATTCTGTTTTGTTTCTGGTTTGATTTTGCTATATCTGATAGAATGGACAATTATTGTGAAGATAAGAAGATATACTATGGTACCTACTGTTGTTTTCCTAGTATCATGCTTTGAAGTTCTGTACCAGTTTTGCTGCTTTGTTTTGATTGGCTTTGTTTTGTTGGATTTTACTATCTTTAAAACAAAAAAATTTGAAAAATTACAATGATGGAACTATTTAGAAACATAGAATATTTGTGATAACTGGAAAATCAGAATTTGGTGCGGCAGGTAAGTTTTGTGCCTGTCAGAAGGAGAGGTAAGTGACCTGTTTAAAAACGGGGAATAGAGAGTTTTGAGGTGTGGGATTTAATTTTGTATTTTTTTTCTTAAAAATTGAATATAAGGTCTCTGCTATGATTTAGTTTTAAAATTTTGCCCAAAGCTCTCATGTGTTCACAGATGGAGTTTTGGAAGGTAATTGGCTCATGTGGCTTTTAATTTAATTGGTTGATTAAGCCACTGATGTATTTATAATTGGGTGGTATGTTATAAATTATAATTGGATGGTATTATTTGGAGGAGATAGAAGCTTAGAGGGTAGGGCCTACCTGGAGGAGGTGGGCCATAGGTGCACGACCTTGGAAACTGTAAGTTACCCTGGCTGTCTTCAGTCATGCTCTTTCTCTCTCCCTCAGCTTCCCCACTACCACAGAGGTGGGCAGCTTTGTTTGCATGTTGGTCCACCATGATTTTCTGTCTCACCATAGGCTTGTGGCAGTGGGGCAACTAACCATAGGTTGCAGACTGAAATCCTTGAAGCTGTAATCTCAAATGTTTCCTTCTTTAAAATGTTATTCTCGGATATTTTTTTCATAGCAATGGAAAGTTGACTACAGTCACCTCTTTTTTAATGAACGGATTAGATTATATAGCATCAGACTTGGAGATAGGATCTGTATGATTAAAGCACAATTAGAATGAAGATAGATAAACATCAGGTTGCACACTCGGGTTAACCTTGAATTTTGATGAAGAAGGGATTTCACACTGTGACAGATGGAAAGTTATGACTAGATTTTGTGTTTTATATTATTTGTCTGTTGGGTGGTACTAGGGATTGAACTCAGGGCCTTGGTATTGACTTATAGCCAGAGTCTCTTTTTGTTTTATCTTAAGACAAGATGAGCCGAGTCACTAATGCAAGTCAGCTGACATCTGCCTGTGACCCTCCTGCCTCAGCTTCAAGGTGCTGGGATTACAAATGTGGGCCACCATGCCAGGCTTATGGCTAGTTATTTTTAAATTTTTTTTAAGAAAGCAAAACAAAAAAGGATAGGGATGATACAAAATTTCAAAAAATCAAGGAATTAACACTAGTTAATGTATTTCATGTTGTTATCTTAGAGGTTGTTGTTCAGGTTACAAAATCTAGGCACAAAAGTGATCAGTCAAACAGTGACAACACTAACTGTGTTGTTCGATAAACCAACAGAGATCAGTAATATAGTTATCTATCTAGCATACATATACGTACATACGTTCACATGTGTTTACCAACATACATATAATCTTTTCCTTTTTATTTCCTTTCCCCTATCCTACTTGTTCTGTCCTTTTAAGCACTTTCTTTCCCTTTCATTATTACAATATCTATTGTATATTTAGAATCTTTTTACTCTTTCAGATTTTTATTTTTTGTTATTTTTATACTAGGGAGACAATATGATATTTATAATTGTGAGTTTGATTTATTTTACTTATAAATATGGTCTTGAATTACCTCCATTTACCTATAAAACTTCAAGATTACCCCTTTTTATAGCTGAGTAATATTCCACTGTATAAAAATACCACATATTTTTTATCCATTCTGTGGTTGGTGGGTATTTTGGTTGTTTCCAAGATTTAGCTATTACAAATTGTACTTCTATAAACATAGGTGCACATATATCACTGTGGCATGACATTTTCAATTTTTCTGGAAAAATAGAGGGGGAATAGCTGGATTAAATGGGACTTTCCATCCCAGTTTTTGAGGAATCTTCACATTGATTTCCACAGTGGTTGCACCAGTCTATACCCCACCAGTAGTGGAGAAGTGTTTCTTTTTCCCCACAGCCCCGCCAACATTTGGTATCAATTGATTTTTTGATGGCAGGTATTCTTTCTGGAGTGAGATGGACTCTCAGTGTTGTTTTAATTTGCATTTCTCGAATGACCAGTGACGTTGAGCATGTCTTCATGTATTTACTTGCCATTTGCATTTCTTTCTCTGAGAGGTGTGTGTTCATCTCAGATGCCCATTTTTGGATTGGGTCTTTGAATTTGTGGCCTGATTTTTTCAGTTCTTTATATTGTCTAGATATAAGTGCTTTGTCTGAGGGATGCCAGCTAAAAAGTTTTTTTCCATTCTGTGGGCTTTCTCTTCATTTTGTTGGTGATTTCTTTTGAAGTACCAAAACTTTTTAATAAGAAGAGATCCTGAGGATAAATGGAACCATTCGAAGATGCAGACACAACTACAAAGACACTCAGCCACCTCATCTTTGACAAAGGGTCTAAACATGGTCACTGGAAGAGAGATAGTCTCTTTAATAGATGGTGCTGAAAAAATGATTAGTTTTTGAAGAGAGAAATAATACAATATAAACTTCACAATCATAAGATTATGCTACAAACAATGAGTGCCATGCTGTCCTGGAAAAGTAATGAAATGAAATTAGGTTAGCAATAAGAAACTTGAAAAATACCAAGTAAGAAAACAAGAGGATACAATTGAGCACAGCACTGTTGGGACTTAAAGGGGAAAGAAATTTACATATGCTAGAAAAAGAGCAGTGGGGAAACATTGATTTGGGTTTGTATTTAGAGAAGACTCTAAAAGCAAATTTGAAGATAAATAAGTTACAAAGCATTTTCTAGGAGTTTACTAGTGAGTAGTAGGACATACTGAGCTAAATCTGAGCAGGCTCTGTAACTAGAAATGCCCTGTGGAATTGGACATAGAAATCTGAACTGTAGAGAAACATCAGGGAGGAAGACAGACTTGGGGATCATCAGGCTCAAGTGACAACAGTGAGAGAGAAAGGTGATGGACCAGACAGACATGAGGGTGAAGGAGGAAGAAACACAGAAGCCTAAGGAGAGCTTGATGCGTATGGGAAGGAGGAGATTGGGCTGAATCAGTAAGACAAGACTTGAAAACCGCTCTAATGTTTGTAAATACAGTTTTTAAATACCTTCTTTTCTGTATATTGTGGGTTAAGGGAAGAAAGGCAGATGTGTAAGAAAATTGAAAGTGTAAGATGGTAGAAAGGATGATTGCCTTAGTAAGATCTGCACCAGAGGACATTAGAAAGGACAGAATTGAGAATCTGGGGAAAAATCTATAATGATATGGGATACACATTTTTAAAGCCAGGAAAAAATGAGAGAGGCATTTAGGAGACATATACAGGGGAGATACCTGTTATTTTCTCAGAGCTGGAAGGGGAAGGCAGATTGGAGATAGCTAGAGTATCTTGTATCTGCAAAGAGACTGCAGATAAGATGAAAAGAAAGAGCTTGTGGAAGACAAAAACAAGGGAACATTTTTATGTGATAATTTTGCACTGAGGCAATATTGCTGGAACAGAAGAATACAGGAGGAGAAAATAAATGAAAGAAGGCAAATGAGAACAACAGAGAACATGGGAGGAAAGGAAGATGTCTATGGACATGAGTGGCAGAGATCAATCAGTACCTGTTTCCAGCTCTTTCTACCGAAATGCCAGATTTGACCCTACGTTGCTCTGTGTCCCATCACCTACAGTCTTCCTCACTCTTTTAATGTTCTTCAGAGTAAGACAGTTAGTGAATACAGCCAGCATTAACAATTGTTTAACTTCCTGCTAACTTGCCCTAAAAGAGCCTAATGACAAACAGAATCTGATGTCTGAATATTCAAAACCACTGGGATAAGCAACTGGCATGAGTTTCCTTCCTTCTCAACAAGGCTTTATTAAATGCTAGTTGCCAATGTCCTGACCCAGAGTTCAACAAACAATAATCTCCACATTAAGTCCACCTTGCTGCTTTTCTTTTATAAATAGAATTGTACTGGGACACAGTTATGCTCCTTCATTGCAGATTGTCTGTGTCTACTTGTCTGCAGAACTGAATAGCTGTCTCGGGACAATATGGTTGGTACAGTGTGCCATATTTATTCAGTGGCTCTATTAAAAAAAAATTTGCTAAATCCTCTGCAGAACCTAGAGGAACACCAGTAAACTCAGGAACACAGCCAGTCTGCATATGGAGCTGTGTTTACTGAGACATTCATTCTCAGTAACAATGAAAATTTTGATGTATTTTTACTGAACAATTATGAATGCAACACCATACATTGAAAAGCAATATCATGTAATTCCTAACCATCAGGAGTCAATGGTAAAAGCCAAAAAACCAAGCCCTGTTTGAAGTCTCAAGGCTTAGCGAGGCTCCATGGTATTGATGGGTATGTTGTTTTCCAGATGATTTCCACGTCCTTAGATATCATCCTTTTCCCCTTATAAAACTGAAAGCATTCTTGATAGTAAGCACCTCTCCAGTGCTGCTGCATAGCAGATGATACGACACAAGGTGTCCTTGGTCAGTTCCCAAATTCTCAAAAAATGTCTGTGTGGGTAGACGTACACTGTTGGTTTTTAAATTATACCTTAGCAGAAAGAACGCAGATTAACTAAATTATGGCATTTGGAAGAGAAGCAGTTACTGTCTCATTCCATTAAATGCTTTAGGAAAGAGAGAGTGGGAGGAAGAAGGAAAAAATTAAAAGCCCTGTCTCAGCGTATCAGGTGCATCTCAGTTTTCATGAAGAAACTGCTCTTCTATTTGTCTTTTAAAAAGTAACTGGGTCAGACTCCTTTCATCTCTGCTCGTTTAGAATTAAACGCAGACAAATTTTGCTGAACTTCGGCATGTCTAGCCCAAAGAAGGAAAATAGTTATTATGTTCAAATACTTGAATTTTGTCTCCATCTATCAAAGTCAGGTGATTAATTAGTAGCCAAAATCCCAAGCCATGGATGATAGCCCACGGTGAGAAATGTCTGCATCCAGGAAGGACAATTGATATTTTTTGTCCTGTAACTTCCAGATTCACAGTTTGTTAGAATAAAACCTTCTGATATGACAACTATGACTTGTGGCGACGTACCAAATTACGTTAGAATTGTTTCTTGTCTTGTTTTCTTTCTCTATCCGCAATCAAGAGGGATAAGTTTGGGAAGAAAAGAGAACTGGCAGAGTATGCTTCCGATGGCATGGTGCTGAAGGTGGACCGAATATTTTAGCTATGAATTCTAGCTTTAGGGCTAAGTTCATTTGCTTCCTGCAGCATGGCAACAGCCCCAAGAAATAAACAAACTGAACAAATAGGAGTCTTGTTGTCAGGAAGAACCATGGAGAATGGAAAGGTAAAGGCTGAATAAGGGGTAGGTTTCCAAAGTTCCATGTAAGTTTTTCAAGCCATACGCCTGTTTGCATCAGAGAAGAGATTCAGGGCTGGGTGCAAAGAAAAGGACTTGGAAGCTCCCCAAAATGCTGAAGAGCTCTAATAACCATGCTGCCCCTTTTGGTCATTAGCAAGTGTCATACCAAATCCATTTTCTTCTTGATAAGTACATAGACCTTTGCAGCATGACAATAAGGCAGATGTCTCTCTTGTGACATTCAATGTTATATGAATGTTGTACCAGTTAAAGAACTGAAGCTGTGTATACATAGCCATGCAGGTGTGCAATGGACAGGCAAGGTATAGATTGTGCAGCTATGTGTTTCAAGTAATACACATATGGAGAATTTGAATCATAGCTTTTTCTTTTCCTATCATGTCTACTTGCATTAATATGCATGTTCCTTGCCTTTCTGTACTTCAACTAAATGGCAGCTTTTATAAAACACTCTCCAGTGGAAAGTCACAGAAACGTAGTGAATTTCTTAACTTAAAACACTGAAAGAGAAGCTCAGAACCAGAGCTTAGCCAGTACCTTATGGAAACAAACAGCAAAGGAAGGTTGAAAATGAGATCATACTTTACATTTTTCCAATTAATAGAACACTTATTATTTTATTTAAAATTTACAAATGTACTAGGGTCAAGAAGGATGAGAAAATAGGGGGATTTTGTGTGGAAAATTATAATAGCTCTCCAAGATTCTGAAGTTGAGATGCATATTATGTTAGTTCTCCAGATGTGATGCTTATATATTGTAACTCAGAGACTGTTTGCAATAATATTGTGCACCAGTCACTTCAGATTTTAATGCATTTTAAGACGTTAATGATGGACCTCTAGCATAACAGTCTGTGAAGCTGTACTGTGGAATATAAAGTGAACTTTGTGTAGTGTTATCTAAACACAGGAGGTTTTATTTTCTGATGGAAACCTTATAGGACAGGACAACAAAATCGCTATGTTCTAAAATTATTTTACCATCCATAATTGTACAATTTTTGTTTGACTGCCACAGCTCATCTTTTCTGCACAGGGAGAATGACAATAATTCTATTTTGTATATATTCAGTGAACATTAAAAAAATTAGCTAAAGAAATTTGCTGTAAGAAAGAGGGGCATTGTAGAAAAAAAGCACATTTGTTAAATTATTACGATATATCATGCAATGTAACCAACTTTATAATCAGTCTAGAATATACTTATATTCTTTCTGTTATTACTGCACATGCATTAATTTTATTCAACATAAAACAAATAGGGAAAGACAACTAGATTTGCTTTCCAGATGGTATAAAAACAGCAAGGTCGCACGTGAAGAAAGGCTGTCCTTTTTTACAGAGAACTTAAAATTTATCACCTTTCTTTTCAGTTATACAACTTGTTTTTCCTATTTTTCCCTAGATCCCCTGGCTTGTGGTCCATGGGAAGAGAGATGTTCGCATTTTAGAAGCTGATCTGGTCTTTCTCATCTACCAAGTATGGCTGGCCTGCCTCTTCCCCCATTTTTCTCCTAGCGTTTTATTGATTTCTCTCTTTCTGGTTTCAGATTAGCATAGCAATGTGCTGGCATACCAGAATTTTCTGGCAGAAATGGAGAGCAAGCAGCTCATTTTTCAAGGACCTTACAGTCTCTTTTGTGCCTTAACCTGCTCCTCGAGCTAGTTCTCTGAGTCCTCAATATTTTCATAACTAGCTGCCCCTCAATTTTCATAATTTGTAAACACACTAAAATGGTTGTCAGACATTTAGCTGAGTATAAGAGTGTGTGTGTGTGTGTGTGTGTGTGTGTGTTAGCGGGAGACCGGCTTCCTTAAGACGCTTGCATTTGCCTTAGAAGGTTGGTTCCGTGCCCACGGCAGTTAAATGTTCAGACTCACGCACAACTCAAAGTGATTTTTCTTGAAGAGTCCCTGCCACACACAAGGACCATGTGTTCTTTCTTGGCACCGGCTGTCTTTGCCAATCCTCCCAAACTCCAAAGGCTGCACCCCATCTCCAGATTTAACATCCATCTTTCTCTGCCAAGGTGAAGGCGGCAAAACCACACGTGTTTTCCTTTCTCCCCCTCTGGGCAGACAGAGCTAATGGCCTGTGGACGAACCATCTTCCACATCAGCAGGCCTTGGTATTTCGCCGGCACAAGTGCCAGGATGGCTGTGGCGCCCAGAGGCGAGGGCGCAGTGGAAAACAAACCTTCAAGGTAATGCAAGGTGAAGCTGCCAGACAGGGTCACCTTCCTGCGACCTGAGCCCACGCCGCTCGCTGACGCATTGCTGTTTGGAGCAAATGTAGAGCAAGATGGGAAAAAGTCACCAGGAATGGAAAATACAAGAGAAATTGTGTAGATATACAAGTGGAATATAGGATTCCAATGCAATTAATTGTTTGTTGAGTAAATGTTTGTACTTTGTAATAAGATGTTGATGAAGATAGCATGTCAGCAAAATATACAAACTGGAGCTCTAGGGCTTGCTAAAGGCCTTTAGTTCAAGGTAATGTACTGTTTATAAATTAACGTCCAAGAAAAATTTTCTCTCATCTTAAATCTATATCCCTTTCATCAGAGAATTGCTAGGCAAATGTTGCATTTGGTGAATGCCATTGTAACGTGTACACCTATAAGCAGAGGGACAGTCCCAGGAAACACACTATAGTGCTTATCCCTACCTGTGCGATTATGACAAACAAAAATACCCACTTACCACCATGTTTCTCCTTTTCTCGTAGTTAATATGACCCATGTAATTAAAAATAGGAAGAAAGTCAGCAGAAATGCAAAGTCAAACAAAATGAGTTCCACATCATTAGGGTTAATTTATTTCTCCCAACTTGTCAAGACCATGTGGGAATCTACTCTGCCTTCCAGCTCCTCATCTCTGGACTTGTTGTGTAGAAACAGGTGAAATCTTCATTTTGGAAGAAAGGGTCACCGTTGGCCGTTGGCAACACCTTCCTTTTCTGCTGACCTCAGAGGTGTGATTGGTGCTTCTTGGGACCAACCCCAGCAGAACTGGAGGGCGAGAGAGCAAATGCAGCATAGAATTTATGTACTCACGTATCTGTAAAAAGTAGTGCACAGAAACTGTGTAAATTTTATTTTGTCAGATATCAATATTGTTAAATTATTTATCTACTTTGGCCTCCTCTGTGTTTTATATATTTCATGCACATGAACTTTTTCCTTTGCAAATTTGGATATTTCTGTATTTGGTATATATATATATATATATGTATATATATATACGTATATATATATATACACACACACACACACACACACACATATATATTTTTTAAATGTGCGCTAATATACACTTTTCCTCCCAACAATGCCATTCAGTTTCTGCCTTTATCTGCCAAAAGCCTTGGAACACTTGAACAGCACTTTTATTTCTCCACTCCAACATGAAGAGGTCTAGATTCTTAATTTTAACTTGTTTAAAGCAGTATCATTATAATTATGTCTTATTTTATTTTCTTCTCTTTTGTGGCATCTATCTGAATGATAAAGTTTCTTTTTTCCTGACTCATTGGACAGTCAAAATACACTATTACTATTAATATGATGATGCCTCCATTTAAAATATACAGATAACTTTTTGAACTGGTTTGTTTTGGATGTTAACCTCTAGATAGAATCCTAGCTGATTTTCTTTCATTGCCTCCTGAAATTTCATCCAGTTAATTTCCATATTACTGATAATTTTTTAAAATGTAATCCTACCATGTGTAGCATACACACATATATTAACTAAATAGCTATGATTTTATATTTACTGGGTTTTGCTTATTTTTATTTATATTTTGCTTCATTTCTTAGAGCTCTTTTGTTTTGCTGAGGAGCAAAATGTAGTGATTTTAAAAATTTGGGGGGGCATTTATGCCTGAATATGCTTTTGTGTATGCCTCCATTCTTGACAAAATAATAATTCTTTTGTAAGATATCTGTCTTGACACTTTAATATTTTTGTCTTTGTTCTTCTAGTCTTACTGCTGAGTGTGATATGTCTAGCTGAAGAGTTTATTTTCTTCTGTAGCTAGTGTGCACATTTAGTCTGAAGATTTGTATGTTTATTTTTCTAATTCTGAAGAATTTTTTCTATTGCTTCCATAAAAATTTCCCCTACACTGTTCTCTCTTTGCTTTTAGGCCTTCTCATTTTATCTTCTACATGTTTCACATTCTTTTTGTTAGAGATATTTCCTTCTAGTTCAGTAGTTCTTTTGAAAACTAGATGAAGATTGCACTTGCATTGTGTATTTTTATCATATTTCATGATATTTCCTTCTTTTTATAGTTTGAAATTATTTTGCATTATATCCTTGATTCGTATCTGCTTCTTTTAGTTCACCTTTTTCCTGTTCTTTTTCTCACACTTTGTATTGTGGAAGAGCTAATCACCCTTCATCTGAAGTTATTCCTTGCTAGTCTATCATTTGCATTTCTGAACAATGTAAATGCTCTCAATCATAGTACTTGTTGATAATCTCTCTTTAAAAACTTCTTACATAATTTAAGATTTAACATTGTATAAGTGCTTTGGTCAGTGATTGTTTTTGTTTCTGTCTCTGGATCTGTTTAATCCTATTCTTATCTATTATCACTCAGATTGATTCCCCTGCCCACTCAAGGATTTACCCTGGTGACTCTAACACATGGCATTGAGATAGTGTTGACTTAGGCCACATTAGAAGATGGTTTGAGCCCGGTACTTGTGTTTCTCTATATTTGCTTCTGCGCCTGCCCATGTGTCCAAGAGGCTTTCTAGCTGCTGCTACAGTCTTGGGCAGCAATTCAGCCCCTTCCCAGGGACGGTGGCCCACACAAGCCCCTGGCTCTGCACAGTGTGTCTCGTACCGGCTCCACAACATACGAGGGACTCACTGCATCTCTATTAAGCTACAAAAATCCAGCTTCAACACAATATTGCTATTTTTATTCCTGGGGCTTGGAGTTATTATTCGTCTTCTGTCTACTGCAGTGCATTTCTCTTCTCTTTCTAGTTCATGGAAATGTCTAGTGAATAAACTTCCCTTTTTTGGTTGTTTTTTCTTTGATATAATTATTGATTATTTCTATGTGTTTGTAACAGTGCTATGAAACCTGTTTTTGTATCATAAGGGCTGGAAATAAAAGCCCATCATAGTTCATATTATCACAAGTATCTGCCTGGGGTTGTGCAATGAGGTCATTTGTGCCCAGGTGCAGTTTTAATTAAACAGTGGGAACAGAAAATGAGTTATGATTTTCTTTGATACCATTCTGTTTACCCACCATGTTGTGCTTACAACACAACTGCAGCATTTGCCTGACCATGGCATAACTTCCTGTGGTCACAAATGTCTCCCCCTTTACACCAAGCAATTATTCTATTGTGTGCATGCCCAACACACAGGTTAGGGTAAATATAAATCTTGATGGGAACAATGAACCAATGAATAAAGAACGAAGAATTAATAAGTTGAGCAATGAAAAAGTGCATAAACTCAACTCTTTCTCATTTTTCTGTTTTCAACTTAATATCTGATTCAGTGCATTCTAGAACCTACTAGAAGATAACAGAGTGAATTGGTCTTGTCTGATGTCTTAGTTACTTTTCTCATTCCTGAGACAATATGCCAAACATCCAAAGTTAAAGGAGGAAAGCTTTATTTGACTCACAGTTTGTGAGGGTTTCCACCCATAGTTGACTGGATCCAAGGCAGGATGGCATGGCAGACAAATATCACAGAGGAGAAACAGTTCGTGGAGGGCATAAAGGAGCAAAGCAAGCAAGAGAACCAACAAGTGACCCTAGCAGCTTCTTTTTGCCTCTTTTTATATTCTATCTAGACTGCTGGGGTTAGGAAGTACCAAACCAATCAGTGGGCTGATTTAGTTTCTACGCACCCTTAATCCCAGGATCACAAACTCTAAATTCAGCCTCCTCTACAAAAGCCTCACTTCTGACTGCATGAGGCTTGAGAGCAGAGAATCTAGACACAAGTCATAACATCTGTACATATTTTTCTCAAATTGATTTATTTGAAATTTGCATTCTCTATTCAGCTCTTGTCCTAGGTCTCAAATTGCAACCTGTTTCACTTAATGATATTGTTCAGGTGCATGCTATTCATTAACTTTAACAGTGCTTCCAATGAATTTAGTTTGTTGTTCACAGCTTTTGGATGTCTGATAAGGTAATGTTCTTTCAGGTGGCCATGCATATGTCAGGTCCGTCTCAAACACTTTGCTCCTTTGAATTGTCCATTTTTGGACCTCTTGCAATTACACAGTATTTGTACTTATGCCAAACTAAATAACAATGATAGTAATCTTAATAATAATGTCAATAATGCATTCACACTAACACCAGTCAAACTTCTGTTAAGTATTTCCTGTTGTTCAAGTCATATTTTAAGTGTTTTCTTTTTTTCATTTAATCCTGAAAACAAAAGGTCTCTTTCTGACCTTTCTGACCAGTATTGCTAAAATGTTTAGTAGGTAGATGAAAGAACTGAAATACAAAATAAGAAGCTTAGCTTAGTCTTTACTGAAGTAGTGCTGGTGTTATCATGAGAGCTTGCTAACTACTCCCAATCGTGAACATGAAAGAGCCCATCTGTACAGTGATTTCATTATTCCAGCCGTGGTAGCTCAGTGCTTCACAGTAGAATCTCTTTAGATGAAAGGCATCTGTGTCTTTCTTGCCTGCAAATGATAAACCAACCATTTTTTTTCCAGTTTTTTTTAAACATTTACAAAATAACTAATACTCTCTAATAGGGTGAGATCAGGTATCTATTTGAGTGGGTAGAGAAGGTTTGAAATTTATCTGGATCCTAAAAATTGTGCTCAGCTTTGTTGATAGTACTAAGAGGTGTGTCAGGCTCTCTCTGATTTTTTTCCACTATGATTTCATGCGAAAACAGTGGGTCTTAGATCTGAGCTTGAGACGTGGTACCTGCTTGGAGCTCAGTCACGATTTCTCACTCATTCAGACTTCTGTCCACCACGCAGACATTCCTTTTCTCACTAAGACAACCTCGTTTCACTTACGAGTATATTCTCAAGTTGTCTCCATTTACCTATAAAAGCCAATTTTAAATATCATATTATCTCTCTAGTGTAAAAAAATTAAAAACTGAAAGAGTAATAAGATCCAAAATGTACAATAGGGATTGTAATAATGTAAAGGAAAAAAATGCTCAAAAGGGAAGAATAACTGGGATACGGGAAAGGAGAAAAAGAAGATAGTAACGGGTTATATGTATGTAGATGTACATGTATAACTGTATGTAGGTATATGTACACAAGATAGATTACTACTCATCCTATTCATCAGAAAGAACAGTTTGTGCTGTCATCGTTTGATTGTTTGATCACTTTTTATGCTTAGATCTTGCAACCTGAACAACTACTTCTAAGATAATAATATGAAATATATTAACAAGTATTTATGTCTTACTATTTTTGAAACTCTGTATTATTTTTATCCTTTTCTGTTTTGCTTTTTAAAATAAAAAAACAGAACCTGAACTCTGCCTATGTAGAACTCCCAAGTTTTCTTTCATAAAGTCTCATGCCTAGAATATCTGAAAAATATGTTAGCAATGCTCAGAATTTGATAAAAACAGGAAATCAGCAGACCTTCAGAAAATTTCTGCTACAGCAAGACACAGCATGTGAAATATGGAAGTCAGCACAGGTCCTTCGAGGAAGAAATGTGAGCGGTAGGACCAAATTAGAAATCAGAGAAGAAATTCTGGGAACCAGTCTCATGTGGCTATATTAACATTTCCAAACAAATGAAACCGGTGGCCTTTCAGCTCCACCCTGAATGGTAGAGGTAATCTGAAGAATGTGTTCTTGTCCTGAACAACTTGGTAGCCATGCCAGGTGCTCACGCAGATCAGTGGTTCTCCAACTCTAGCATGCATTTCAGTTACCGGGAAGGCCTCAGGTTTTCAGTTACCGTGAAAACACAGGGTGCTGTTACCCAGTTCTAGTGTTTGACTCAGTAGATCTAGAGCATTTTGACAATTTGCATTTCTCATGTATTTCCAAAGCCCCTTGACATTGCTGACTTAGAGATCACACTTTGAACACCAGATCTAGTCTATAGATGATCTTCCTTGCAGTGGCAGAGCCTGAGAAAGCGCAATTGCTCCTACCTTATGAGTTTTGCCTTGTTTATCCTTTTGTATGAAGTGTTTTTTAGATAATGTTGCCCTACACTTTAATTTTTCCATCCCTCCTGAGCTCATTCACTTTTGTTGAAAGCTCTTGCTCAGTAATATTCTCCATATTTATGCCTTAGTGTTTTTGTCTGAAATGAATATTAATAATGTATCTTATTAAAACCCAAGATACCCCTTCCATTTAAAATGTATTACAAAGTCAGCCTTCTTTCTACCTTTTAGCTTCTTATTTTTACTTCACCCTTAGGTGCTGTTGCCCTACATAAGTCATAAAAATGATGGAATGAGGTCTTGATGCATATTTCACCACCCAAAATCTCAGGAGCTTGGAAAAACATGCTTATATGTCTGCAGGTCATTGGGGCAGATTTTCTGGTCTTGGCTGGACTTGCACCTATGTCTGTGGACGGCTGGTAGCCGGGTAGGCAGTTTGCTGATCTTGGCCTTGTTCTCTGTCATGTTTGGGTGTAGCCAGACTGTTCTAGAATGGTCTTAGCGGAAACAGTTCAGCTGTCTCCCATGTGGTCGATCAGACTGCCCAGGCTGACAGCAATGGCAGTGGCACGATTCGGAAAGAGAACAGACACTCAAGGTCTCCTGTGGTCTAGGCTCAGAACCAGCACAGCATTAGGTTGTCTTAGTCTGTTGAATAAAGCAATTCTCATAGTCAGAGCAGGCAGATCATACAAAATTTCAGGCCATAGATTGAGGATTCAGCAGCATCGCTATTTGTGAACATCAATACAACCACCTTGCCTCTCAAAACAGAAGTTTTTATAAACTTTACTCACAGATTTACTATCTCATATGTTGGGAAGCTAAGTTACAGTGCAGACTATAGAGCATTTATTAAAGGAGTGACTCAGTGATGTTGTGAAGGACACACAAACTTTCCAACTTCCCTCCTGGCTATTCTTGGTCCATTGGCTCAGACTCAGGCTGGCTCATTTCAAGGTCTCAAATGGATATCAGCAACATCGGAACAAATATGCTTCTGTGTTCGTATTTGGTGAATTCTTTTATTTGAGTGCTCACAGCAAGCCTCTCGTATTGTGCTGCCTCATATTGGTTTATACCTCCTATTACCAAATCAGTGACTTATTTTGGGTTGCAAGTAAGAGATTTCCACTACCAAAGATACCTTAAATAATTGAAATCATTCATTAACATCTCATAGTCAAAGAAGTATAGCATTCCGGCGGCTCTGGGATCACTTCAGATCACAGTATGATAACAGAGTTACATTTCTGGTCATTTTCTCTGTCATCTTCAGTGCTGAAATTATTCTCATGCTATAGCCATAAGCTTCATGTCTTGTCTCAACAGCAAAATGTAGGAATAAATCATAGGAGGAAGAGAGCCTCATGCTATCATTAAAATTGTAGAAATGTCTATCTTAAAAATCTCTGAGCAGATTTCTTAAAATTTCTGAAGGCCAATATGGCTATGCTGGCTATGCAGTTAGCTGTAAAAATGAACCTCTGCATGTTCTGTCTTTCTCATGGGAGGAAAATTTTCACTATGAATAAAGCACTAAAAATGGATATAGTTTATGCAAAATACCATGTCTTGCAAGTGTCAGCATATTAAAATTTCATCTCTGTAAATAAAGATTTACTTAACCCTAATTAACTGGTATTCTTGGATTTGAATTAACTAGATGATTGACAGTGTGGATATTTCTTATTATTTTTATTGAACGATGGAGTTAATTCTGAGAAACATAAACTAAGACATGGATTTCATTTGGAAAATATTGTCAAGTTACAACATGTATTCATTGCCTGTGATATGTACTCACATTAATGACTTATTCTCTGCAAAGTCAACTGTCCAGTGTAAAACTTGCTTTAGTGACTGTGCTGTAGCATGTAAATCTTCCTTTCATGAAACTTGTATGGAGAAGCATGTAGTTCTATATTAGTGCACTGCACACCTGGCAGTCTTGTTTGGGCTCTCTAGGAAGTGGCTTGCATCTTTATTATATTCCTAATTCTATCATTGATCATACATTACTGAATTAATCAGTCCGTAACTCTCTTCTTAGACTGTCTGACACTTAGAATCATGAATTAGCTCTAAGTTCTATGGATGAACTGTTGAATGAACGTGTAATCCTTTCCTCACTTTCCACCGTATCTAAGTAGGGTCAGACACACCCCAAAAGATGAAATTGTTAACAATTTAAGATCACAGTGGCTGTCAAATTATCTAGCATATAAAAAGAACTAAAAACTACAAGGTAGATTTTTGGTCTAAGACTTTCTCACATTGGAAGATTTCCAATGATAGAGATTTTAACAACAAATAGATTCGCCAGCTTCTGTGCTCTAAGTTTCTGTAGTTAGTACAACACACACCCACATACAACTAAGGGAAAACATGGAAAACTGCCTGGCTAAGAGCATGTTATCAGACACTCTCTCTTACCTTTACCTAATGGAATATAATATAAATGATGGCTTATGAGTCACCCATCACCATTCACCTTTTAAAGCTCAACTATCAAATGCTGGCTGGAAGGAATGAGAGGCATGTGGTATAGTAGAGGAGGGTATGTCAGAGAAGCTTTGAAATGAAGGGCACCCGAAGGTCAGTCAATTCTTTCCCCTTATTTACTAAGCCAGAGCTTCCTTCGGAGGAGGCTGTGATTTCCATTTCTTCAGTTGGAAGATTAGCTGACCAACTGGAATAATTAGGTTATTTCCCAGTAGAAGTTCATTGTTGCAGGAGTGGTTGTAATATACCCAGGATTTTGGCTTTGGATTTTGCTTTCCAACTCCAGCAAGTCTTAAATTATTTATTGAATCTATGTTGCAGGAGAGAACACAAAGATAAAGCTAATAACTGGCAAATGTCCCAATCCATGTGTCATTGTAGTCATTAATTGGAAAAAGGGTAATGTGGGGAAAGGTTTCTGGATTTGATCAACTAGCTGTCTGAAGATCTTTTCTTGAGGGCATAGTTATAATAAGGAATTCAGTTTTTCTATGAATAAAGATAGATATTGCATTAGAAAATACAGATGATGCACACTTAGTACTTGTTTTGCTTCATTGGGAACTAACCAAAGAAGACTAAAGCAAGCTTTTTCTTGATTATTTTCAACCCCAAACCTCACTGTATCAATTAACCAAATAGGAAATGTATAGTAAAATCCTGCATTACATCAGATATTCCATTTTTGTTCTAAGTGACTAGGGGCTAATATCAGTGTATTTGCAGGGTGGTCTACTGGAGAAGAACAACTTCCCACTGCCCTGTAAAAGAGCTTTACTCACTCATGGGAATAGAAAACCATAACACTATGATTTGATGTGCTCTGCATTGTAGAAACTTAGGTACACATTACAGAACTTTCCTTGCTCACTTTTATATATTTTAGCTTACAAACAATCCTAAAGTTTCCCAATTCAGATTTGTAAGACATATGAATACAACATTATCACGTAAATGTCTGATTTTTAATATTTTCCTTTTCTGTATGTCCATGGCAGCGTCATAAATGAGGACAGGATTATGTGCTCATCCAATGGCTTATCTAGAAGAATGAAATTATATTTCTTTCAAGATTAGTTACTAGGGTTGAAATAGTAGAATGGAGGGGAGCTTTAGCAATAGAAGACAGACAGAAAACACAAAATTAAAATTCTGAAATCCTTTACTGTGTAAGGTGGTGTCAGTCAGGATTCTCATTGTTGGAGCAAAATGAACAACTAAAATGTAAATGAGGAGAGGTTTAATTTGGCTCACAGTTTCCAAGAGTTTGGTCCTTGGGTAACTGGCTTCAAGGCAGGAACATCATGGAAGGGTATGATGGAACAGAGCTACTCATTTCATGGCAGCTGGGAACCAGCATATAGGGAAAGAGTACCACAGAGATACAGATCCTCCAAAGACACTGCAGTGACCCATCCCCTCCAACTGCACCTCACAATCTTACAGCACAGTCAGCTGTAAACAGTGGGATAATTCTTATGAGTCTAGCACTCCCACGTTCTAATTTATCACCTCTTCCTGCTTCTCTTAGTTCAATCAAGTTGGTGATTAAGATTAACCAGTACCTGCTTTGCCACATATGCAGTCTCTTGCCACCTATTCAATAGCTCTGTTTTTCTGCTCTTTATCCAGATAATATGGTGGACTGTAGTCCATACTTTGGCTAGGTCTTATGAGCAACCCTTTGTAACACATCCACACGGAAATCTCATATTTCTTCAACTAGAAATTTCATTTGTATAGAGTGTGTTGATGTGTAGTATGTCCCAGTGACAGTGGAGTATAGGAATGATGTATGACAGGGTCCCACTGGATATCTCTCTTCAGTTACTTGAAGTTCCAGGACTTTTCACCATTCCCTGTCTTGAGGAAAACAGAAGAAGTAAATCTCAGGTTTAAATGAGTCCCATGGTCTGAGTAAAAATGTATACCTGAAAGCAAATCCACTCCTATTTCTAGAGTCCAGCTGACTAGGATAGAATCAGTGACTTTAGACTCTAGTAGGAAGCCTACTCTCTCCTTAGGTGTGATTGGTCAGAGATTAGCATGGGAACAGAGCTGGGATCTGGTTTTGGAAGGGAAACCAGAAACAATATTTCTCAGCCTTGTTTTGGAAATAATTTCCTTATTTTTAGTGATATTTCTGTATCTTTCCAACTACATTTATAGATAATCAAATTATACTGATCCATCATGATAGCTGAGCAACTCAGCTCCAGCTGTGGGATTTTCTGAGAGTTGTGTGTGTGTGTATCTCTCTGTGTGTACGTGTGTGTGCAAGAGAGAGAGAGAAAAGAGGGAGAGACTTTATGTGTATAAAATCTTCAGAAAATTAGAGTTGCCTATTAGAATCTAGAGTGGGCAAAATTCATTCTCTAATCCTATCCTCTTTCTTTTGTTACTTAAGTATCTAAATCTCCATGAATGTTTCTTTTTAACTTTACATTCACTTCAAATGAGCAGAATGATTTTTTGAAAAAGGAATGAATTTCAAAATTAGCCACCTAAAAGTAAGCTTATTGGCTTTGTAGCCTAATGATATCAGCAAGATTATCTCAGAGCTGCTTTTTTTTTGGCAAATCTGATTGCTAATTCAATTATAGTGATGATGGTATTATTAATATGAAAACATTTTTGGGCAGGGGAGGTGGCTTTTCTGCTTGCATTTTTGTTTTGTCGCTGAAGGCAGCTATTTCTTGCCCCTGTGTTCTGCTGCTGCTCAAGGCAGTCATTCCTAACTTGACTAGTTTATTCTCTTAGTATTTATACATACATAGATACTGCTAATTAGTGCTTGACAATGTTGATTTTTTGAAGTTTTTAATTCTAAGTGTAACTTCTATAGCTCCCATGGTACAAAGTAAGGATTTGGGTGCTATTTTGTCTTATAGACAAACTATTATAGCTTATATAGACAAACTATTATAGCTTATAGACAAACTCTTATAGCTAACTATTGTCTATAGGAGTTGTATTAATCCATCCATACAGAGGAATTACTAGGTAATTTTTTTAGAACAATATTCATCTTTGCACACTCATGACATACTTACTTCTCAAAGGATCCACCTCCTAATACCACAATGTAGGAGGATTAAATTTCAGTGTGTGAGATTTTTGGGGTAGGAGTACATTCAGTCTATAAGAATGGTTATTTAATCTTTATGAAAAAATCAGTGGCAATATCTTTCTTGAAAAACATACCGTGCAGCTTGGAAAACTGACAATAGAACCCTAGAATTTCCTTTGAAAACTCTTTTTGAAATTTCATTTAACTCCACAGCCAAAAATACTAGTAACTAAAAATATATTACATGTGTACGCGTTTCCTCCTTCAATGCTGATGTTACCCACACTGCATACTCTCTGTGATAACTTCTCAGCAAGTCTGGGTCTGTCTTATTCTTGCCCTGTCCAACTGCTATTTTATTTTTTCCATTCAGCAGTCGCTGAGCATTCATTTGCAAAAACAAAAACAAATAATATCCTGTTACTTCGTCTTGAAATATTCTGGCTTCAGATTATTATTTAGTGATATCTACACTTTCTTTGAGACCCACAAGCCCTGAAGTGATCTGGTAAATGACCAGCCCACTATGTATTTCTTTCTTGTCTACGTGTTCTTTGTCCTTCTTGGTCCCCAGGTTGTCCTCCCCCTCCTTTCTGCCTCCTGAGCTTTGTACTTGCTTTCCTTTTGGCTGGAGGATCTTTCTCCGCTCTTTGAACAACACTTGTCACCTTCTCACTGTCCACATTTCAAGAATTGTGCAGGTTGCATCCACATGATTAGGGATCTTTGTCCCTGAGGAAGCACCAGGGACCCTTTTGTGATTTGCTCAGAAGCATCTTACCCCCATCACCTGATATTTTCAACAGCTGCTTGAACGGAGCAGGGCAAGTGTTGGCTTTCTTTGGAAACATGAGGGAATAGGAAAAAGGTTAAAGAAGCTCTTGCCTCTTGGGTGTCTTCTGTCAACAGGCTTGTCAAATATAGCTTTTGTAAATGCAAATCATTATGCACATGCGTAGAGTGTAAATCTGAGAAAACACTGTTGTTTGGAAGAGTGCCTTAGTAAAGTGCATTATTTACAGTGTAGACATATGTATAATTTTTAAAATTGTAGGTAAATAAAAATGTAGCTGATTTCAGACCAGTGACCATGGGTAGAACAAGCTTTCAATATATTATCTTGAATCAATCATATAAATGTTGAAATGATGTTTATGTAGATAACTGTATACCAAATTTGTGATAACTCTACCTATCACAAAAGGCAAGCACAGTGTATTTGTACGTCCTATTTGAGAAATCTAGAATTTACAGATCTTTAAGACTTGTGTAGTTGGTGTAATAGCTTATTACTCCTTGCTTCATATAGGCTTTACACTTTTTAAAATAATGTCTGTACCAGTAAGATGAGGGCAGCGAGAGAAAGGTAGTCCTGACAAAGAGAAACACACAAATTTCTACAATCCACTTTTTTCCTTTTTCCTACAAGGACTAATAAATATATTTTGTATGTTTAATAGATTAAAAACATTATTACAGTAAAAGATACAAGGGCTTGACACCTGACTGTCTTTATGAAATGTGATCAAAAGCACAGTGAGTGCTGCTGACAAGTGTCTTCCAGCGGGAAGTTGCGTTCATAAATCATCACTGTGTGTGTTCATCCAGCAGTTCTGGTAGGATGGGCTTCCTGGCTCCTCCCCAACCTCAGAGTGACCATGGAAGGGAAAAGCATCTTTAGCTGACTGAAAACCTCAGGGCAGTCACGACAGCACAACTCAAGACATTCAAGACAGAGGACTTGTAGAATTGCTTCAAAAAGTGGCCAGAGTGATGGGACAAGTGTGTTGGAAGTGAGGGGGATTATCAGGAGGGACATTAGTGATGATATGTCTTTGTACTGAAATCAACTTTTTACATAGCCACTGTATTTTGTGATCATAACTTACATACTTTGTCACTTTAAAAAGAGAACATAAAGGTGGGAAATTTAGCCCATGTTTTCAACCTTATCCCATAATATGTAAAATATTAGTTTTATTATGGAATATCAAGGTTATCTTAATTATCTATGCCAGGAATTGGCAACTATTTTTTATTCTGGAAAGGGCCACAGAGCAGACTGAAGGCTTTGTAAATCATTCAGCTGCTGCCAAATCTTCTCCATCTTTCTCTGCCTGCCCATCTCATTCTCTTTGCTGTTCTTTTACTACCTAAAAGTTGAAAAACAATCAATATAGATATATAGATACGCACTTTCAGCATTGGCGTAATCAAAGGGCAGATATTTGGGCCTCAGCTCACTCTTGCTATACATAATTATCCAAATTCAAAGTCAGACAAGAGATAAGAACACTGGAATCAAAATGTTAAGCCCTAAGTATCCTGGAGATGGTATTATTCCAGTGATATCCAAGAAAATATAGAATGTACATTTGTACAATAACAGAAAAAAATAAAACCACAATTATGCAACAATTCAGGTATGCAAACAATTCATAGTTTTCTGTGCCTTCTATGTGAGAGTTGTAGGAGCTGACTGAATTTTTAAATTTATGGTAAAGGTGATTTCATTTGTGGTAAAAAGTGTTTGAGAATAGGGTTAATGCACGTCAGCATGAGAATGAAGGGTGGCTAGCAGTCTCCCAGAATCTCTAGGATTTGGAAGACCGACTCACTCTTTGCTGGCCCATGTATCATCAATCTGGTCATGGGGAGAGCATAATCATTAGTATTCACAAGGGTTGTTACCTATAGCATGTCAATAGATCTGCTGTCCAGAAAGAAAGAATTTTCTGATTTTCATGGTATATATACTTCCAACATGGTCCATTGCAAGCTACCACTGGTTTATTATTCAGCTGGCAAATTTCTTAAGTATGCAGTTATGAGCTATTTGAGCTGGTGGGATCTGGTTCCAGGACAATACTGGTTTTCTATCACACTTGAATTTCAAAGTGTTTTCTGCATCTTGGAATATTTTCTTTGAGATCAACTTCATACTGTGTCAAATTGATGTATGTTTGATCAGTATTTTAAAGAAAACAGTATAGAAAACTTGGAGCATTTTAAATTATGGAAAACATTGCTCTTTAATTCAAAGCTTGCTAAATGGCAGTCCATTGATCCAATCTGGCTTGTGGTCTGTTTTTGTGTTTCACATTTTTATAGGGTTCTAATTCAAAGATGATGTCATTTTCTGAAAACAAGGTAAGAAAGGTAAACTTTTAAATATAACTAATAGTGACAGCCATTGTAATGTTCTTAATATCATAATCTTTATATTTTGCATGCATATCCTGTAACATGTTATGTATCTTAAATATATATGTCAATTACTTTCTCACTGTTGGGACAAAATACCTAACACTCAGAAGTTAAAGGAAGCAAGGCTTATTTTGGTTCACAGTTTGTAGAAGTTTCAGTCAGCTGACTCCAAGGCAGAGCGGCCTGGCAGAGGGACATGACAAAATAGAAACAGTTGTGGCCTGGGGGTAGGAAGCAGGGAAGGGTGAAGGGATAAGAGATGTACTGTATATGGCTTCAGGCCACACTCAGGGTGACTCACCTCTTCCCACCAGGCTTCCCTCCCAACGTGACAGGCAGCTAAAACCCAGCAGCAGACCCATCCAGTGTCACACACCCATGATCCAGTCACCTTGCAGAAGCCTCGCTTATGAAAAGTGAGCTTTAGGGGATGTCTAGATATAAACCGTTACATTGCCTAATATAGTTTATTTTTAAGCGCTAAAAACCAAGAAGTGTAAACAACGCAACAAAGTTATTAAGATTAGATGATGTGTTTTTGCTTAGAAGTACTCTCCATATTAATCCCTAAGAATACATGTTTAATGTTTTTGCCGATATTTGGAAGGTAAAAAAATGAAACATTGGAACTCTCATTTATAATACTTTCTGATGACATTAGCCATGCCTTTACTAACAACTCAGTAAGCTTGTTCCTGGATTCTTCCCAAGACAAATGAAAACACATGAACGCAAACATACTATTCTAGGAGTAATAGCACAGGTCAACTCAAAATTTCCTGAAGTAGAAACAACTCGAGTATACATCAATATGGAAATGAAGTTTAAACATTGTGATTTATTTGCATAGTGGAGTGCTATGGGGCAATAATAAAGGCTGAATTGCTCTTACGTGCAATGACATAGATGAATTTCAAAAAGCTACACTGTAGCTGGATACAAAGTCTACTCTCAAAAATCAATAGTATTCCTGAACACAAACAAAAAATTCACCGAGAGAGAAATTATGGAAATATCGCCCTTCACAATAGCATCTAAAAAGTGAAATACTTAGGAATCAACCTAATATAAAAGACCTATATGCTGAAAATTATGCTATGCTAAAAAAGGATATTGAAGAGGATATTACAAAATGGAAGGATATTCCTTGCTCTTGGCTAGGAAGAACCAACATTATGAAAATGGCCATACTCCCAAAACTGTTACACAGATTTAATGCAATCCCAATCAAGACACCATTAACATACCGCACAGATCTAGAGAGAACACTCCTAAAATTCATTTGGAAACAGAAAAAACCTAGAATAGCAAAGGTAATTCTGGGCAACATAGACAAGGCAGGAAGCATCTCAATTCCTGACTTGAAACTATACTACAAAGCCACAGTGAAATTAAAACAATATTGTGATATCATCTCACTCCAGAAAGAATAGCTGCCATCAAGAAATCAACTGATAATAAATGTTGGCGAGACTGTGGAGAAAAAGGAACACTGCTCCACTGTTGGTGGGAGTGCAGACTGGTGCAGCCACTATGGAAATCAGTATGGAGATTTTTCAGAAGACTAGGATTGGAAGTTCCATTCAACCCAGCTACTCCCCTCTTGAGTATTTTCCCAGAAAAACTGAAAAGGTCATATCACAGTGATATATGTGCAGCCATGTTCATAGCAGCACAATTTGTTGTAGCTAAATCTTGGAAACAACCAAAATGCCCATCAACCTCAGAGTGGATGAAAGAGATGTGATATTTTTATATAATGGAATATTACTCAGATATAAAAAGGATGATCTTGAGGCCTTCATATGTAAATGAAGGCAACTTGAGACTATCTTCATAAGTGAAATAAATAAGAATCATATTTATAAATATAACATTGTGTTTCTAGCATAAAAATTAATAAGTACTATAGGAATAATAAAAAGTAATAGGAACTGTAGGAGTAATAAAACCCAAAATGTGTAATTACTACTATAAAAAAGAGAAGAAAAGAAAGCATTCTAAAGGATATAACTGCATGTATGTTTAAGTGTGTAAGATAGATAACCATATTACTAAGTTTTTGTTGGATTGTTGAACAGAACTGTTTCCAGTCTTATTGTTTAAATGTCCACTTTGTATGCTTTAATTTTGTAACTTGCACAACTATTTCTAAGAGGACAACATGTAGTTTATTGACTAGTGCTTTCTTATTGTCTATTTTTTTAAAATTCTGTATTATTTCCACCCTTTTTCTGTTTTGTTTTTTTTTCTCTTAAAGTAAAAATTTTTTTTACAAAGCTACACTGAAACAAAGCATCCCATTCAAAATACTGCAAAAGGTGTAATTTTATTTTCTGGGAATGACCACATCATAAATGCTTTAGGCTTTGTAGATCATATAGTTTGCCACTGTGGCACCAAAGCAGCTACAGATGTTACATAATATTATTTTTGACATTGACATTTTCCTTTAATAAACCTTTCTATGTGTCACAAAGTATTATTCTTTTTCTCTCTCAATCATTTAAGCATCTAGGTTATTTTTAGCTTTGAACTTTCCAAAATGAAGGCCAGAATTTGCAATAATTTTTTCTAGACAAACTGATCTATATGTAAATAAATGTTAGAAAGCAGACAGCAATTTCCCTGAGGCCAGGAGTTGGGTAAGATGACTTGTAAATGGACACAAGGGTGAATCTGGGGTGACATTATTTACTCTCTTGACAGGAATGGTGTTTACATAAAAATATAGCTTTGTTAAAACTCACCAAGCATATACTGAAAATGCAAAATTTTATAGAGCAAATTAAACCCTAAAAAGTAATAAAATAGATTTTTTAAAAAGATAAAGACTGGACTATGGTTAGGTTTAGATATAAAAATTTCTCCCTAATGCTCTCGGAAGACTTAGCTTGCAGCCTATTTCACACAATAGGAAGCCTAACTAAGCAAGTAACAGAAATTGTTCCGGTGAGCATATTTCAGTCAGTTTTTATTTGGAACTATTTTGGAGTGAGGCAGCTTAAAGACAAAGAAAAAATTTAACTGGTCGCTGAGCTCTGAACTAATTGGTTGAATTTATGAATGAGTGTCCTACCATACCAGTAAGATACACTGCATTGAGAAGCTTTAAAAAATGCATTTGACGTGAGGATTTAGTTCAGCGTCATAAATGCTTGCCTGGCAAGTGTGAGGTCATGAGTTCGATCCCTGGTACCAAAAAAGTTTTTATTTGATTAGAGCTTCTGATTTTATCATTATGTTATATAATTGGGAATATGAACTTAGAAATTAAGAAATCCACATTATGTTTTAAAAAATTATACTCACATGAAAGATAAAGAAAACTTACACAATACTACCAATAGTTTAACCTAACATCAATTAAAACCTAATAAGTAGTACTTTACTGAGTGCTCTAATTAAATCCTCCAAGCATCTTTCTAATTAATCCTGTTAGTGGCTTTATTTTCACATGGTTACCCGGCATGCTTAAAGGTACATAGATATGAGTTAGCCAAATCAGGATTGGAGGGAGAATCTCTGAACTTGAAAATTTTACTTTATATATGGGACGGTGGCAGAGGCCTGTAATCTCGGCATCCAGGAGGATGAGAGAGCAGGGTCGCCCGGAGTTCGAGGCCAGCCAGGACTACATGGCAAGACCGTCAAAAAGACAAACATAAATAAATAAACAGATAAATAAATAAATTTGCCTTGATAAGGTAGGAGAAAAAACTTAGTTAGTATAACAATAAAAAGACGGGAAATTCTGTATTGGAGTGAGCGGTTAAGAGTATGGGAATCTTCTAAGTCCCAAACTTCAGTGCTTTGTTTCTTCTAAAGTATGCCAAAAATGTGGAATAAAAACTTTTTAAGAATTGTTTCCAAAATGTTTTGGACTGAATTCCTTAGCTAATTTCTTTCTCAGAATTTAAAATTTCATTTCTATTAAGGTGAGAGAGAGCTACATAGCATACAATTACCTATCTTAAACTGTGTAATTCAGTGATGCTTAGCACATACCAACCTGATGCAGCATAACCACTACCTAGTTCTCTTTCTCTAGTTTTGAAACAGTAGTCCTGAGATTCCATAAACTGCTTGCAAGTCTTCAAACTCAGGGCTAATGCATTTTTCCAACTAGAAATGCTTTTGACTGTAACTGCTGCCTTGATTTTGGCAGTGTAAAACCTCTTTAGACGTTTGAGGCTTATGAATGGGGGTACCACCAAAGTACTCTCCTGGTTGTTGAATGAAGAACACATTCACAAGTCAAGACAATCATTTCCAAGATGAGGCATTTCCTGGTTATGCAAGTTGCATTGTTGTTACTAGCCCAGATGCTTCTGCACTTCTTGAGTATGTCATTCCACTTTGATCACTCAGAGTACATGCTGACTTGCTGCGAAGTGAGTGAGAGTGTTTAATCCAATCGGGGCATGTCCAAGACGGAGCTACAGTCCTTTTATTTTTTGTCCCAAATAGATAGGAAACTATGATTTGAAAGTGGTTGCATACTTTCAGGTGGTTTGGAAGTTGAAAATTGTAGACACCTGGACTGTTATATGACTCATAGGCTTGCCTGATGGCGTAATTGATGCCAGACAAAAGTCGCTTGGACAGGTTGGAGCACTGACCCAGGTGAGAGTTTATAATGGCCTTCTGATACGAAAAGAGCCATCGGGAGAAGCCTAGCTGGGCTGTGAAAGTTCATGAGATTGTAATCAACAGCAGACACCTGTTTATACTTCCTTCACCCATGACAACTCATCACATGCCCACATATGTGTGCACAGAGAATAAGGAAAGGAAAATTGTCCTGCATATCTTTTATCAGTTGTGTATATTCTTCCTTCCCTCTTTCCCCCTGCCGTCTTGTACTGAGGATGGTTCCCAGAATCTTCTCACGGCACTATGTCCTCAAACCGTTTAAAATTTTTATTTTAAGTCAAGGTTTTGCTGAGTTACATAGGCTGGGCTTCAATTTGCAGTCCTTCAGGGATTACCGGTATGAACCACTATGCCCATCTTCTCTGTCTCTTTATGGTAGGTATTTTCTAAGGCAAGATTATATGTTTTTGTGAACCTGTTTTATCAGTTGCATAAAACAAGATATTTGGGGGATGATTTTGAGAGAGGAAAAGAAAAAGAAAAGGTCTTTTATGTGATAACTCAGTCTTCAGGCCGGATCACGCACCTGTCCATTTCACGTTTATTTCAGGAGTGACTCAGAAAATGACTGTATTATATTGTGGCCTTCAACCTACCTCTCCCTTTTTGAAACAGTGGCCGTATCTAGTACGATGCTGAGGACTGCACGTACTTTCAGGACTGTTAAAACACACATCTAGGAACAATGCCTGCTTTTATTGCAGAGGGCTATCTCTATGGTTAAATAATACCCCAGGAAAATGCATTACTCTCCCAAATGTCCAGAAAATCACATTACATAATTACCATATGTGCAATGAGAGCATTCAAATTTGATGTCTGCTAAACTCTATGATTCTTTTTCTTTTCCTAGTATAACTCTTTTCAGGCTTTAAAAGTCTAATTCAAACAAACTACATAAGTAGATGAGTGGTCCAATTTCATTTTTATAGTGTGACTCTGCAGCTGTATTCCATTTAAGGCAGACTGCGCATTCTAATAATTCACTCTAATTAACTAGCCCTTCCTGATAATGGTTCCTCTTGGTGCAAGTCACTCAGGAGAGCTTTGAAGTTGGCTTAAGTTACTAGCAGGACCAAGATAACACATTTTGAGGCTACTTAGAAGTTTTTTATCCCCAGATAGTCATCTTTCCATGATGCATTTGGTTATTGTTCCCTTTTGACATTTTCCTGGAAAACTTTTATTCGATGATGTTTTCCTTATTTGCCTACTGTTTTAATCTACTAGCCAGAGAGAGAGGTTTTATGAAATGACCAATGAACTGAGCACAATAAGGGGCTACACACAGAGAAGAGCATTTCAAGTTGCTGTGGAAGGAACATTTCTCCTGTTTCACCATTTCGAACTGTCTCCATGATTTTCCTCAGTTTGCAAAATAATCAAGAAATGCACAAGCTACCTGGGGAAAAGGAGAGTTTTGCTTTGTGCTACTTCAACAATATTTTAAAAGGAGGTGATGCAAAGAAATGCATTTGAATGAAGAAATAGTGAAGCCCTGACAGTCAAAATAATTTGAGCTGGTGCAGTATTCTAACTGGACTTGATTTCAAGAATCCTGGTCAAATGGCAGTTTAGTTTTTCAAGTGTTTGATTATTATTTCATAGTGAGCTTTTCAGTAATGCCACCCACTAGGAAACTTCTTAAAATCCTAGATTCTAACCATGGAAACCAGAGGCTCTGACAATATTTAACTGTTATCCCTTTGTGTTGTAGTTTTATACCAGTGAGGAGGTGGAAGAGTGGTAACTGTTATCATCAAGTATAGCATTTCATAACATCTTTGAATACACAGAAATAACTTCCTTCAACAGCATAGAGGGACTTTGATGTAGCAATAATGATTCACTGGAAGTCACTCACCACTGGAGAGACAGTTAATGTCTTTCCTCAGATACGTGTTTCTGTCTATTTTTGTCATTCTTCGGATACCTACCTTTTGTCACCAGATTTTAGTCATTTTCCTACAGGTTTCAGTAGCTAACATAGATTTCACCAGAGGCAACTTGATAATGCCTGGAAACCTACATATTTGAACATCCAGGTGTAACTCATGAATTGTAGCTGTACCCAGAGATCCATGCGCTTAAAATGGGTAAATACCATGTAGGGCGAAATTCATCCACAAAAGGAAGGGTAGGGCATGCAGACCTGGCGTTGAGACACAGGTATAATAAAAAGTTGGGTAGCTGGTGGGTGTTTATGGGTGTTGATATTTGAAAGAGTGATGTTTTTACAGACTCTGAAAGCATTGGTATATATGTAAGCACCTACATAATCTAAATATAGAACGGTTCTATTCCTGATAGATGGTGCTCCCTTCCTGTTAATTCCAAGCATATAACAGACCCACAGACCATTGGCAGACAACTAATGGCATATTTATCTCTTTTAGAATTTTGTACAAATAATCTCAGAACGTATGCTCCTGTATAAAGCTTCCGCTGTCCATCTGGTATTTTCAATATTTGTCTTCTGTGTTGCACACTCCAGGAGTGGTCTTTTTGTAATTGTTATTTCATTCCATAACAATGATATGATTTGCTCATCCAGTCAACTGTGGATAGGCATTTTGGTTTTTGTCAATCTGGGATTTAAATAAATAATGCTCGTATGAACATTCACATACAAATATTTCTGTAGATTATGTATTTGCAATTATGTTGACTAAATATTTA
This sequence comes from Dolichotis patagonum, assembly GCA_004027295.1. NCBI lineage: Eukaryota > Metazoa > Chordata > Mammalia > Rodentia > Caviidae > Dolichotis > Dolichotis patagonum. The sequence continues at coordinate 7,476 of PVJX010005580.1, read as the reverse complement.
GTAGTAGATGCCAGTGGCATTAGCCTAAGTGTAGTATTAGGCTAAGAATAAAAATATAGATTATTTGAATGGAATGAAGAGTCAGAAATATTACTACATGTATATAACGAATATAATTTGGACAAAATATTCAAGGCAATTTAATAGAATGGAAGGATTACTTCATTTTTATTTGAGTCTAAGTTCACTAATATTTCCTTGTACATTCTACATTCTATGTTATCTTATACATTATATTATGGTCTAATTTTCTTTTACATTTCATATTTTTATCCTTGGAAACCTCACTTGATCCATTTTTAAAAAATCTAGTCTATTCATTATATTTTCTCTTAATTTCTTGAAATTATTTCCTTAATACTTGTTTCAAGTCATGTTAATTCTGTCTTCTTTCTTCTCTATAATATCTGCATATTTTTTTATTGGCCATGTTTTGGTCTCATTATGGACCAAGTTATCTCCCTGGTGATTATCATCAATGTGTACTTTTAGTTTTGAACTTTGTTGTATTCCTTTAAAGAGTGACATTAAAACAATTTGAATTTGTTCCTTTTGAGGTTTAATTTTAAGCTTTGTTACAGTGAGTGTAGAGTGGTCTTCAAGGCTCCTCGCGGCCCACTTTTGTGTGAGAGTTGTCTGGGATCACGGCCAATGCTCCAGGGTGCAGTAAGGACCCTGTATGCCAGCAAGAAGGAAACAGAACAGCTGTTAGCTCTGTGTGGTGGACTGAGAGCTGTTGGCAGATATAACATCAGCTGACCTGAGTCAGTGTGGTGCTGAGTGTGGCGGGCCCACCTGAGGGCTGCTGCCAAGATAAAAAGGGAGAACTGGAGAAAAAGGTAGTGTTGTTGGTTCTCCGTGGTGTTGTTGGTGCTTCCATTGCCCCTGGCTCTTCTGGAGAGCTTGCTGAGCTTCTTTCCTGATATTAAAACTTGGCTGTTCTCATCATCAGAGAAGCTCGGGACCTTGTTGTTGCTGAGAATGGCTGTGGTTCACTTCGGGGGCGCTCTGGTGCGTACTTTGAGCATCACTTCCTGGCTCTGGCAGGGTGGGGGAGACGCTGTGCTGTTCAGGTTCCTGCAGAAGCTTGTCACACCAGCTTCCTGATATGAACTCAGCTGTTCCATTCTTTGGAGGAGAACCAGTCTTTGCCTTTGGCTGGGATGTCATTTGCAAGTTTCCAGCATAGACTCTTTAGCTTCTGCCTTGGACCCTTCAGCCTTCTGGTGTCGACTGTCAGGCCTTCCCTTGCCGACCCATTGGCCTCCTGGTTGGATTTGTATGGGACACTGCAGTGAACTCCCGACACTGGCTTGAATCCTTCCACCTCCGGTATGCAGACACTCTGCACGCTTGCTCATCTGACTCTGGCTGACCATCAGAATGGAAATGGTAATTCTTATATGTTTGTATATCTTGTGTTATATCTGTTCATCTAATAAAACCCTGACTGTATGCCCTGTGTAAGCTCTGAAAATTGTTTAGCTTATATTTCCCTTGTATCCTGTTAAATGCTTAGCTTATATGACTCCGGTCTTTCACCGTATGCAATTTCAGAATATACATGTTTTATTAAAGAGCAGATTCAAAATCAACCATTCAAATGGACTAAATGGAACATTATGATTTTTAGACTTCTTGTTCTAGATGCCCCTGTTTTAGTGAACTTGAACTACCAAAACAAAAGCCATAAACTAGGTGCTTCAATCAACAGAATTTATTTCTCACAGTTCTGGAGTTGAGGAAGTACAAGGTCAAAGTACTAGCAAGGTTGATGTCTCGTGAGGGCTTTCTTTGCCCATGGGTTGCAACATTCTTACTGTGTCCTCATTTAGCAAATGGAGAAGGAAAGAAAGAACTCCCTGTTTTCCTCATCTTAAAAGGAAACGCATCCCATCATGGGGCCCCCTCTCATGAGATCTCACCTAACCCTAATTACCTCCTAAAGATTCTAACTCCTAATATCATCACATTGGAATTAGAGCTTCATCGTATTGATTTGGGGACAGAGAGGACACCATTCAGTTTGAATTAACTTCTATACTTTTTGGTACTTAGATTATAGCCATTGAGTCTTGGTGAACTTTAATTTGTTTTTTCTACTTAACTCAGTAAGACCCCTAGACTGGACTTCAAATGTTCTTTGCTGCATTATGCATCATAAACTTCTGACAGGAAGACATAGGACATATGAGACTCACTTCATTTGCTCTCACCCTGGAGCAGTATTGTGCTACTTATATTTTAGGGCCTGAAAACTGTTCCCACATAGTTTGTTCAACTTTCTAAGTATTTAAGAGAGTGTATTACCCAGTTTAAGCTGTTGTAATGAAGTGCTACACTTTGACTTATAAACAACATAGATCATAGACTTAGAAACAATAGATATTTATTTCTAACTTGTTTTTCGAGGCTGCAAGTCTCTGATCAGGTGCCAACATAGTCAGTTGTAGTGAAGGGTCTCATGTAGATGACAACTTATATCTTCACATGGCTGAATGAAGGCAAGGGGGAATTTAGAGTCCCTGTTGATAAAGGCATGGTCTCATTCATTAAAACTTCACTGTCATGACATAGTTACCTTCTAAAGGCACCACTTTCTAATACCATCACATGGGGGGTTTCAACATAACAATTTTAGAGTGATACAAATATTCAAATGTAGTTCTATTTGGTCCACCAGGAGAGTTTTTGAAAATAGCAGATCATATGCTATTGAGATGACTCTGGTCCCAACTTATCCTGGGACTCTTCTGGAAAATGGAGAGTACCACAACAACAAAAGTAGCTGCAAGACACAGAAAGCAAGTATCAGTTCTGCTTTGTTACCTATGCAGCAGGGCAGGGCATGAGCTGGTATGGGGATGATTTTGTCTACTGTAGCACTGGTGCATGCAACTGCAGGACAGTGCCTGAAATGTAGGAGGAAATTTTCATATCCAGGTCAGCTTTCATCTGCATGGTAATCTGGGGATCAGAACGTAGGACACAACTCTGGAAGCAAAATAAAACAACAACAAAACCACCATGCTACTCAGTAGCTTAGACAGGATCACAGGAAACCAACTTCAGCACAGAAATCTGCACACCTGAGATATTCAAAGCCAGTGTTCCTGTCAGGAAAGCTAACCTCGTTCTAAGCATGACAACACCATGTGTAAACCAGAGCAGAGGCAGAAGCATGTACTCCATGGTCTTAGGGGCAGAGACAGAGAAAAAGCCAAAGCTGTTTTTTAGGATTCAATATTGAAGTCTAATTGATACATTTCCTGAAGTTTTCTGAATTAGTGCAGAGCTATGTGGGGAAGCAAAAAAGTTCCTTTTCCAGAAATTTGTTATATGATATCTTAAACATAGAAGTATTACTAACAGAGAGCTTGACACATAAATTTTGGAATATGGGCAAAAATAACTTGCTGTGAAATTATCTCCAGATGAAAAGGTCTAGATATGGGGTATCATCTTAGATGTGCCCATTGCCAAGAACTTCATGTATGGATGTTTTTTTTTTCTCTGTATCTCACAATTACTTTAGCTTTTGAATTTTACTGGCACGTGTGTTTGTTCATAATACTTATATTTCTTGTGGGAAGTTGGTGCATGTATGCAACACATCATTCTTTTCTTTTATCCCCTTTCCTTCCCTTCCTCCTCAGTCTACCCACCTCTTGATTGCCTTGCTTTGGGGGGAGGAGGTGTACAATTTTGCACTACATAATGTTTACATTCTTTGTGTAGAGTTGGTACATGTACATAACACACCCCGATTTCTTTCTGTTTTCTGCATCCCTCCTGCATCTCTCCCTTCTTTCTACCTCTTGATTCTCTTCCCCTTTGACAAAGATCTGTCTCCCTACATCCTATGCTCTTCTTTGATTTTGCTTTTTATTTTTACTCTGAGTTTTTCATGTAAGAAAAACCAGGTGATATTTAAGCTGTGTCTCTGATGTATCTCATTTAACATTATGATCTCAAATTACATACATTTTCCCACAAATGATTTAAATTTATATTTCTTTATGGCCAAGAAGTGCTCCATTGTAAGTGAACACATTTTCCTTACTCATTCATAAGGTCACATCAGGATTTAGCTGTTAGGACTTGTGCTGCTATAACAAGGGTATGGATACATCATCGTAATATGCTTTTATCTTCACCTAGATGCAAAATAAATGAATCAAATGGGATCTCTAGTTTTAGTTTTTGGAGGAATCTTCACACTGATTTTCAAATTTCTTGTCATCCTTGCACAGGAGCCATGCTAATCTATATATCTTCATATTTTTATTGTATGTGCTGCCAAAGTGAGCACTCCACACCAATTTTCATAGTGATTATAACAACTCACATTCTGGACAATAGTACAGAAGGGTTCTTTACCTGTGGCCTCTTCAGCTTCTTTTTTTTTATTTGATTTTCTGACAATGGCCATTCTGTCTGGGGTGAGATGGAATCTCGGTGTTTTTTTAATTTGTATTTCTCTAATGATGAGCAATATTGAGCATTTCTTTAAGTATTTATTGGCAATTTGTACTTTTGTAAATTGTCTATTTGTTTCACTTGGCATCTTTTAGATTTTGGGGCTTATAATTTTTTAGTTGTTTGTATATTCTATTCTAGATATTATTTGTCTAAGGAATAGCTGAGAATTTTTTCCCGTTTCTGTACGCTGCCTCTTCACCACGTTGGTTGTTTCCTTTGCTATGTAGAAGCTTTTTAACATGATATTATCCCACTCTTTGGGATTTAGTATACGCAGAACTATTTCCTGTGCAACTGGTATTCTGTTTAGAAAGTCCTTGCCTATGCCTGTGACTTTAAGAGTTTTGTCTATTTTGCCTTCTAGAAAGTTAAGTTTTCCTTGTAATTTTAGTTTAGTACGTGGTGAAAGATATGGCTCTAGATTTAGTCTTCTACATGTGGGTATCCAGTTCTCCAAACACCACTTATTAAAGAGGCTAGCTTTCCTGGGGTGTGTGTTCTTGGCTCCTTCGCCAAATATCAAATAGTTTAATGTGTTTAAGGTTATTTCTGTGTTTTCCAGTCTATTCTGCTGATCTTCATGTCTTGTTTTGGTGCCACTACCATATTATTTTTATCATAGAAGCTTTGTAATATAAATTCAGGGCTAGTATGGTAGTGTCTCTTGCTTTGCTTTTGTTACCCAGGATTGGTTTTGCTATTTTTGGTCTCCTGGTTCCTTATGTATTTTAGGATTGTGTTTTTTCAGTTTTGTGAAGAATGCTGTTAGTATTTTGGGAGATTACATCAAATCTGTATATCAATTTTGGAAATATAGCTATTTCAATTGTTTTTCTACAGGGATATGAGATGGGATATCTTTCCATTTTTTATTTCCTCTTCAATTTCATTTTTCATAGTACTATAATTTTTATTCTAGAGGTCTTTTACTTTCTTAGGCTAATTCCTAAGTGCTTAATTTTTCTTAGTGCTATTATCAGTGGTAGTTTGTTCCTAATTTCTTTCTTAGTGAGATCATTTTTTGTATACAAGAAAGCTATTGATTTTTGTGTGTGTTGATTTTGTATTCTGCTACTAACTGAATTTGATTTTTTACTCAAAGAGTTTGTTTCGGTGGATATTTTGGAGGTCTTTCATGTAGAAGACCATGTCATCTGTAAATAATGATAATTTGACTTCTTCCTTTCCTATTTCGTTTTCTTACCTAATTGCTATTGCTAATGTTTTGATTACTATGCTGTTCAGGAGTGATGATAGTGCACATTCTTGTCATGATTTTAAAGTGAAAGCTTTCAGTTTTTAGCAATATAATGCTAGCAATAGGTTTATCATCAATGATTTTTATTAGATTGAGATAAAATATTTTTATATCATTTTCTTCGGTTTTTTTAAAATCAGAAAGGATGTTGTATTTTATGAAAGCCTTTTTTGTGTCTGTTGAGATAATCATATTCTGTTCATGTGATACATTACATTTATTTATTTGCATGTATTAAATCATTCTTTCTTGTGTGGATCTTTTAAAAAGTTCTTGTTTATTAGATTCCAATTGCTGACATAACAAAGTGCATTAACAATTAATGGCATGAAATGGAACAAACGTATTATGTTGGAATTCTGGAAAGCAAAGGTCTATTAATTAACGTGATACCAAATCACATTCCTCCTGAAACTTCTAGGGGAGACAGGGTTCATTTGCAGTTTCTCGAAGTCACCTGCATTCCTTAGTTCCTGGCTCCTTTCTCCCACTAGTTAACCTCTGCCTTGGTTAGCCTACTCGGCCTCTGCCTTCCCTTGATCATGAACCTTGTGACTGAGGAGCATCTCCTCATAAGCAGATCCTGGATCTCATCTCACCTACAAAGCTTTCATTGAGAATGTAGGGTAATGTTTATAGGTTCCAGAGATGAGCGCATGGGCCTATTTGGGAAGCACTATCTTCCTACCACAAGCTCCGTCCTCTTTCCCTAGGGTGCTTTATATTCTCTCTGTATTTGGAAAGTGCAAGGACTATAGCCTTCTAGCCACCAGAACTGTGACAACCAAATTTGCATTGCTTGTGAGTCACCCAGCTTATGCTATTCTGCTATGCTATCCTGGACTCACTGAGACAAGGAATAAACATTTAAAAATTTTTCTTTTCTTTGTGTAATCTGTGGTCCTTAAATAGCATGTTCTGGGTCTCACTCTGGAATTCACTGTTCTTAGGTAAGACACTGGTTTTCACGAATTGATACGTTACACGGTTTAGATACTATCTCTTTGCCTGTTAAAGATGCCTAAACCATGTATGTGTTCCAAGCTATCCCATGAAACTGTGGGTGTATAATGTCTAAATAAATGTATATAACAATACACTGGTCTAGAATATCTAGGGAGGAATTTATCACTCTTTTCTCTGCTGCTTTCCAGTTACAAAAACAACCTGTGGTTACAGTGTGAAAAAAAACCTGACATTTTCTTGTGTTTTTGGCCTATATTCTGGGGTGTGTTAGGTGCCTGGTTATAATGATTATTTTAATGGTACTTTAAGCCACAGGCTTAAATTGTTCCTCCTTCTTGCCAGTTCATGCACGTCTTTAATGTCGTGTAAGCCTCGTTCTTCAAACTCCACTGAACAGAGCCAGAACTTTTTCCTGTGAGCTAAACAGTGCCAACCAAATCACTGACCCTCAGTAAATAATAATTGTGTGCGGGCCTGTGATGTGAGATAGAAGCCGGACATACTGAGACCCTTCATTCCCAGTGTTCTCAGAGCCCACTCCTTCTGGCAACTGCTTTGGAAACAGAAAGTCCTCTCTTATTAATCACTTTTATAATGACATCAATAACTGCATATGTGGGTATATACATCTGCTTTAGTTACAGCACAAGTACTAAATTAAGAATATAAAGACATATTGTATGGAAAATCATAGAGTTGTGGATCGCAGAATGAAAGATGATAGTAGATCTTGTTTGGAATCCCAAGGAACACACACACACACACACACA